>QYTT01088783.1:0-12130 GCA_006980735.1 Dasypogon diadema | reverse complement strand
ATAGAGAATCAATGGTTTTGTTCTGAAACAATTTTTTTTTTGAGTTGCAGGGATTTATTTCTTAAATATCAATTTAACACTGTTTAGAATTATAATAATGAAATTTTTCCCTACACAGTTAAAAATTTTGGTGTAATTTATCTCTTTGTTTAGGCATGGAGTAAATTTGATATCTTTCTATATCAATTTTGATATAACAGCAAAATATCGAAGTTATATACCATTTAGATGGAATTATATGAATATCTTTTTTTTATCAAAATGACACTATTTTTTTAACTGTGTATATATATATCACACACAGTTAAGCGATTTACTTTACTCGTTTAATGCTTTTTTAATCTTTTGTGTGCGTATTGTATGCATAATTCATTCGAATGGAATTTGCATAGTTACAATCCTTATAGAATACCAATGTCTTGGATTTTGAACAACTGACATCTGTTGCATATTTATGCTCTGCGATTTCCATGCCATCTCCTTGCCGTCTCCTTTTTATTATATTTGTGTAATTTAAAAAAGAATTTCTGCTGCAAAATTTTTAATTTAATTTCCCATTATTTCTTTCCTGCTCACTGAATTAGAATTCAGATTATCCTTATATCTGATACGTTAAGTTACTAAGATCACAAATAATACCATGGCATAGTTAATTGGAAAGTTATTCATGTGCTTAGTAAAAGTGTTGCAGTAGGTATTTGCTCTCTTCTGGCATTGAATAAAATCCCTAAGCCAAGCTTTTTGATCAAATATGATGAGGGTTGGCAATTTCTATTGAAAGTTTGCAACAAGTTATTTCAAAAATATAGTAATTTGGAATTAATTAATATTAGAAAATTCAACCAAGATTGTGTAGAAAATTTCTTTTTGTTATTAAGAGCAAGAAATACCAATAAAAGCAACCCGAATTTATTTAAATCTGAAGCAATACTGGAAGAAATTATGTCCATGAAATTAATCTTTACTTCTCAATTTAGAAATTGTGAAGATGACAAAAAAGATCTTCTAGATATTGATTGGGATGTTGTTTTTCAATCTAACATGGACCCATCTAAAAGTAATGAATGCACAGTTTTAATGAATGTTGAAAGTGAAATAATTGAATTACCCTCAGAGATTGATTCTAACTCTGCCCGTGATAATCATGCCATTCAATAAGATATTTTGCAGGATACTACATTTTAAAAATTAAACGTTTTGGAAGCTCTTGTAAGGCACTCCGAGCAGAAATAAGTTAGGGCTAAAATTTGGTCCAGACCTGGCTTGCTTGATTTCTATTACGGTCCTGATGGGGTAGTCTGATCTGGTGCAAACTCGAAATATAACGCCGTTGAAAGTCCGACTTCTATCAGTTTAACGGTTCTGGCCTTCCCTTTGCCTCGAAGCCGATCTACTCCGAATTTGAATTCACACCCATCTGTGTTGTAAGAAACTTCTTTTACCACTACGTCAATCTGATCTTGCGACTTGTCCGCAAAAATGTCGTTCAACACACTCAGTTTGTTTGTTCATGAAAATGAAATATTTACGATTTCACATATTATTTAGTTTTCAAAAAATTCGTTTTTCACAATTTTCCATTCACAAAAATTTTCTTCCATCTCTCTAATTCGATTCTAACACGAAGCCTTAAAAATTGTACAACTTGAGTCAACCAAAACACGAGACAAAATGTAATAAACCCCTTTTTCGAATTTCTGGTTGTTAATCGTGTAGCTTCTCCAAATTTTGTGTTCAACTCACCCCTTTTTTCTAATTTTTCTTTAGCGGTGATAATATTTCCCTGATTGTGGTTCTTTTTGTGGTAACAAAAACTAAGCAATTTGGAATTCATTACCCCTTTTATGTTAAAGAGTGCATCTTACATCCCCTTTAAGTCTCATTCAAGTTATATTGGCGTCCTTGTCTATAGCTACAAACTTAAATGGTTTTGGAGAGGCCAACATTTTGAACTTTATTATCGACTGCCATCAGTTGGCGAAATTTCCAAACAGAACAGCTCTTACGTCATTCGTTACAACGCTCTGGGCTACTTTCACCCTCAGAAAGTTCTTTTTTCAAATGTGTAAGAGGTATACTAATATTTTTACACAAATAAGGACCATAATCTTTTCAAAAGCAAACCAAATTTTTAGCCTCCTTCTGATATCCTTATCATCGAGATATCTCCTAGCCTTCTACTTCTAGCCAGAAAAATATGCGCGAAATCACCTAGGAAAACGCCCGCGAGTATGCAATTTTGGTTTTTGGCTCATACCTCGGGAACCAAAAGGCGGGCCCGTGGTGGGGGCACTTTTTTCGGCGCCTCTGAACTCCGCCCTCTCGACTGACGTCGAAATCGCGCCAAAAAAATTTTCGTTCAATTCGAGCAAAATTCATGGGCATTTTTTGGGCGAAATTCTAAAGTTCATCGGATCGGAGGGGGGAGGGCTCGTTCGAAAGGGGATGGCCTGCTGAGCGCGTGTACAAAATTCGGGAGAAAAAGACGGCGTATTTGCGGAGCCAGAGCGATTTGCGTGAAATCACCCAGAAAGACGCCCACAAGTATGTAACTTTGGTTTTTGACTCATATCTCTGGAACCAAGGCGCCGCCGGTGGTGGGGGCAATTTTTCCGGAGCCTCTGAACTCCGCCCTCTCGACTGACGTCGAAATCTCGCCAAAAAAATTTCCGACCAATTTGAGCAAAATTTATGGGCTATAGCCTAGGCATTTTTTTGGGCGAAATGCTAAAGTTCATCGGATCAGAGTGGGGGAGGGCTCGTTCGAAAGGGGATGGCCTGCTGGGTGCGTGTACAAAATTTGGGCGAAGAAGACCGCGTATTTGCGGAGCCGGAGCAATTCGCGCGAAATCACTCAGGAAAACGCCACCGAGTATGCATTTTCGGTTTTTGGCTTTGACTCCTTCAGCATCGGAGACATAAACGTCAGCGCTTGCAAAGTCGCCGTCTGTTGTAGTACCGTACTTCGTCTCTGAAGACGAGGTGGTCAAAACTCTTGAAAAAGTGCCGCCAACGGAAAACAGAAAGACAGCAGTAAGGGAATTATTGCAAATCGTTTTTCTTTTGTTAGCAAAGAAAACTTAAATATATTAAATATATATATATAGGCATGCAAGCCAAACAACTGTTAGTAGGACTAAACTAACAAAAGTATACAAAAGATTAGCTCAGGAAACATTTAATATTAGCACCAAGACAACGAAAATGCGGAAAATATACCCATGGATACATGTTACCAAATTATCCTTTGGATTTATATGTGAAGATGTATTTGTGTTAAAAAACTTGCATAATATTCGGCAGATCATTTATGTATGAAACATAAATTTAAGGATTTAGTATGAAATCCTTACGAAGATCTATCTTCCTTTTAAGGAAGTACAATTAGGAGTAATGACTTACACTCACCTTCCAGCAAGAGCAGTTTTTGCCATTGCATCCTCTCGGACCCATTCATAAAGAAGTTCAGACCCTAACGCCAAATTCTCCGTCACACTTCTCAAATAGGACAAAGTTATCCTTCCAGATTGTGTGCTAGGATTATAAGTATTTAAAGTGTACGTTGAATGTGCATTTCTGTATTCCAATGACATAATATTTTCTGAAATTCTTGCTTTACCGAGCCGTTGAAATCTAGTCTCCAGTCGCAATGAAGGAATAGGAAAATACAAAATTGAAAAATTCGATGATAGTGTGCTAGGATTAATATCTGCTTCAATAGTTGGTGTTTCCTGAAAACATAAATTATTTAAGTGGACGGGAGCATTTACATCACTTTTACCAATAGATCCCCTTTACATTTAAAACTATAGATACCCCCAATACGAAATCCAGATGGATAAGTGTGACTTAATACCCAGCTTGTGAGAAGCGTTTTGTTTGGTGCAAGACCTTTTTTGTAACCAAATTCGGTCCCATCGAAAAAATCTGGCATGATATCTCTAGTTTTCCTGTGCAGGTTTGCCACGGTTCCAGGATTTGGAAACTGCTTCTTCCCAGGTATCACTGTGAAATTTTCTGGAAAATTTGGATCCGGTTTCTTTGGACACCAATTACATCTTGGCATTTTCGGTTTTTTTTTGTTGTTCCTTCTTTTAATTAAACTTTAAATCTAAAGATGTTTCCAAACAATCATAACGTGAAGAAATTTTATAAAATATAGAGAAAACGAACTTTCCTCAAAGATAAATTATCAAATGACGGAAAATATGTTGCAAAAGGTTATAAGACCAGAATAAATATCCGATTTATTGCTTTTTTGATGGAAAATTTTTCTTTGATTTGACACTGACATTGTGTAAATATCTTCCACGGATAACTGGGTTTTAAAACTCAAATGAACTGAAACGATTTTTACGAAAAAAACAACAAATCAATTAATCAATCAGTAATCAATAAAAACTTTGGATATATTTTCAAAAGGAAACTTAGCTTTCATATTAAAAAAAGACTTGGCGACAAAATTTAGAAAACGAAATACCATATAAAACCATGTATCTCTCTATCTTCCATCTTATTTAATATGAAAGGGGATCGTTAACTCTTTTTCTTCTTCCTCCTCAACAGTATCTCTTAATTGTCTCACAGATTTCGTCAAATTTATGTCCATACCAAGCTAATAGGCCTTCTAAGTTTTAAATTGAATGTCCGGTATACAATTTTAACATGTCGAACAACCAATCAGTCTAGTTTGCTATCAGTGGAACTTATACCATGGGTAGGCGTCGATGATACTCGAATAAAATTTCAGCGTATGTTCCAAGAAATCGAAACATACCGAATCTATTGATACCTCGTTGAGGAGATGGAACGAAATTATAAGGTTCGTGGAAACAGTTGTTGATCACAAAAAAAGACTTGAATTTCTTGAAGAGAAAAAATCACGTTTAATCAAAGACTTGGATCTTATGAATGAGCGAGTTAAAACTTTGGAAGATAGATCCTTGTCTAACTTCGCCGATATCAAGAATATTCCATTTTCTCGCGATAAACAGCCATTAGTCATTGTTAGAAAATTACACGACATTCTTCAGTTGTCTATCGAGAACAATGAAGTAGTGAAGCCCTACCGATCCAATTATTGTTAAACACTCCTCTCAATTAGTCCTATCGGGTACTGCTTGCTGGAAGGGTGAATAAAAGCGTTTCAGTAGACGCTGGTGGTCGAGCGGGCTGAGGCGCACAACTGCAGATTTTCTTTCCTGCCAGTGTGGGTTCGAATCCCGCACAAGATACGGCGATTTATCTGGGTATCACTGGTTCAGACAATACTACTGACAAAAATTGTACATGTGAAGCCATTGGGATATTGCACAGGAATAATTTCATACTAAAAATTGTGATTCACTTACAACATTTGTCAGGTTAAAATTTACGTATACTCCAGTATTGAGCTGAACACGGTCTTCGCTGATTCAATACATTCTGTAAATACATCACACGAACAGGTTTATACTATTCTAGACAAACTTGTAATAAAAATCGGGGACCTGACGGGATTCCAAAGATTGTCTTTAAGAAATATTCTCTAAATTTGGTTGAGTCGCTTACTAGACTGTTCAATATCTCAATCAATAAAATTTATCCAGATGCTCTCAAGAAATGTCTTTTAAAATGACCCTAATTGGCTTTCACTCAGACACAATTTCTTGGGTCCGCTCATATTTCAATAATAGAGAAAATATTGCTGGTTTCAATGGCACTTAGTCTTCCCATTTTAGGCAGATTTCAGGCGTACCACAAGGCACAATTCTTGGTCCCCTTATATTTCTAATATATATTAATGATATGCCTTCATATTTAAATCTAACTCTTCACTATATCCATATGATGCCAAGATATTTAGAATTGTTAATAACGTAACTGACTACATTTCTCTACAGAAAGATATAAAGATAAGAATCAATCGAGTGATGCTATGAAAATGACATTGAGATTAATATTAGGAAATTCTTTCATTGTAAAAGGGGTGCTACAGTTCACAGCTCATATTAATTTTATCACTTGTAGAGCTTTTCGACTATTAGGCTTAATTTTCCGCTTGTGCCAGTCCTTCAAGTTAGCATTCTTCTATATTAATCTATACAACTCTCTTGCCAGAAGTATTCTGGAATCCCTTTTGCTCGTTTTACAGAGAGCAAATTGAATCCGTTCAGCGTAAGTTCACTAGAATATTATTATTTAAATTTGAGAATATTTATGAAGAATATCCTTTGAGGTTATCTAGATTTAAGATGATCACACTCGACAATCATAGAACACTATTAGAGCGCTCAAAATTTTTGTATAAAATTTAGAACGGTTGCATATGCTGTAATGCACTTATTTCCAGAATTAAATTAAAGGTACCATCGTGGAATTCTCGTCATCGAGACCTATCATCAAAGAAAATTCCCCTACATATAGAATCCAAAAATCCTACAATACTAGATTTGACAGTATTGATATTTTTGGTACTGGTCTTCTGATGTTTAGAACGATGACACTATCCGATCTTGAAACTTAAAACATAAATAAAGATTTGTACGTTATCCATCCTAGTACTGAATTGCTTTTGCTTCTTGTTTCTACTTGTTATTTTTTTATTTTTATTTTTTATAATTTTTTTGGTTATTATCTTTTGCGAATATACCTATTTTTTATTTTTTTTTTATCTTAAAATTCTTTTCTAGCATTTGTTTTTAATTGATTTATATTCACCCTTTTCGTTGCAATTGCTTTGTATTATTTTGTATGCTATATATTTAATTTACTTGTGCCATATTTTTCTGATTTATATATTCAGTCTTATATTAGATTTTTTTTTATTAGTTTTGTATCCACTATTATTTTTATAATTTCCTCCTCTTCTTTTAATAGTTAGGTATTTTTTCTATATTCTTTTTGTTTTGTATTACTTGGTATACATTACTTTTAGTTTACTTCTGGCTTATTTTAGGTTATTTTGCGTGATTTTCTCTCTTCTCATTCTATTTTTTATATTAATTTTCTTCTTCAAATGAATTGTTTTAATTTTCTTAGTTTAGCGTCTAAGGTAATATGTTTTTGGAGTTTTCTCTGTATGCTATCTTATTAACTTTTTAAATAAATAAATAAATGATATATATCGATGATACCTCAAGAATATGAGCTTCTGTATTAGTCGTTGTGCCAACGACACGCCAATTTATTTTTCGCCCATCATTATTTCTTGTGGGAATTTCCACTTTCTTTGGCAGTTAATATATTTTATATTTCACCTCTTTTTCTGTTTTTCTAAATTTTTCTGCGATATTTCTTTACATCTTTTTTGAGATCTCTCGATAGCCGTATGAACGTCAAAACAAACCTTGATATTTGGTTCAAACTACGCGGTTTATTTGAATATTTTAAATCCTTGAATTAGAAAGTTTACCAGGTTTACCAAGAATTTTATATACAACAAAAATATCGAATTATATTAGACATTCTTCATAAATACACTCTAGTGTCCTTAAATTTATCTTAACCCGAGCTATCTATTCTATTTTTTACGCTTGGATATCTCATCCTGGAGTACTTTATCTTAATTTCACTAAGCGCTGTAATTGCTTACTGTTCATTTTTTTGCATCATGTAAAGATACAAAAACCCTAATTAATTAATCAAAATAACTATCAATGTTCACAATTATACTCTTACCCTCAGTTGGAGTTTCTACCAAACAAAATGATGTAGATTTCTCTTTTTTTATAATTCCTGAATTAGTTTGATGTTTTCTTAAGTTATACATGAATCTTGTTTTTTTCTCTTTTATTATTGATTGAATATCACTTTACAGCAATATTAGTTATTTTACTTTTAATTTTCAACCTTTTATCTTGAGACCACATTTAGAAAAGAATTTCGGGTCACATCTCACCTTCCTAACACCATTCTTGAAACCCTCGAAAATAGACCGGAAGTGATCATAGTAGGCAGCCATTTATAAGTGATCCATGATTGTGCGTTTTATGCGGCCAATAAAGCAGACCGATATGAATATTTAAAATAATACGTTATTATTTATTTAATAGGCTTGCGAAGTTGGCATGTTACACAAGTACTGTCGTTTTTTGACGCTTGTCCTTTGATTTTTCTACGCTTCTTCCATCGTTTTTCGATGCCTGTTTATAAGAAGCTAGGATTTGAATTAGGAAGACCCATTATTGCAAATTCAATTAATTTATTTTACACCTAGCCGTTTACAATATTTAATTCTAACTAATCCTATTTCTAACATATTCCCTACACCAATTTTTTTTAATCTATCCCTTCTTATTTTTTCTAAGATTTTCTATAATTCTAATACTTCTTTACCTTAAATTTCCTATGTTTCCCGCTCACATCCGATTCGGTCTCTCCTTAATTTCTTTCCACTTAGTGTCTTTTCTTCTTTAAGTTGGTTTTCCCGTCTTAATACTTCTCCGCTATCTACCCCTTTTCCTTTTCTCGTTTAAACTTTGCTTTTCACTATCCTCGCTACTATCCACACACTTTTCCTTTTTCGCTCCTCTAGTTCGTTCACGTCTTTGCGGGTCAAAAAGGAAGTATCCCTCTGGTTTTCGCGCATTTTTCATCTCGCCTCTTTTCTCCCTCTTCCAGATCAACCTCTCTCACTTCTCGACTTGCATCTGCCATCTTTACTACCATATTTGCCAGCAAATTTGAAAACTCTCCAAACTTTAAAGACTCCTGCTGGCCAGGAGACACAAAAAGTTTTAGTGTTTAAGTAAAATCCCAAGTACGAATTATAAGCTAAATGAAAAAAGGGGTTTTCTACCTTCAGTATTAGCGATATCTCGAGGGAATGATGACTCGGCTTCCAAATTTGATTGTAAGTTCGTCAGACGATGCTGTGAGAGATGCGCCTGCTACACGCTTAGGAATAGTTATTGGTGGTCTGGTATTGTCTGATACTGATTTGTTAGAATTACTGGCGTTTTGGATGGAACTGCTCGCTAGAATAGCCTGAATCCATGAAGGCAGTCGCTGCATCCAGTGTGTTCGGAAAATATCGCCTGCTCCTTCATTTGATTAAGAAACTGTATTTCATCCAAAAAAAAATGCCAGTCAAAAATCTTTGGAGTCTCTTTGTTCAGACTCTCGGAAAGATGACAGGAACCGTTGCTTAAGTATACTTTTCGGCTGGAGGCTTATCCACTTTTCCACAGTGGGGGCAAAACACAGGATGTAGCTGCATCTGATTCGTTGCTAGGAAAGCACCTTAGCACTGGTGGGGGAAAAATTGCCTAGATTCCTGCCTGTGTTCTGCCTTGGGGTCACCAATGTAGTGTTTGGAAGAATACTCGGTTCGAGATCATAACTCTCTAAATTTATTGAGAATATTACAAGTGTTTACATACTGCACAAAAATTCTATGTACGAATTATAAGTTAAATGATAAAAAGTTGATTCTTCTTTCTTTTATTGAAAATATTTTGCTTACTAAACTGTTAACAATTGAGAAAATAAGCCAAAAATTTCCACTCCCTCTCATTGTTTTTTGACACTAAACAAGTTTACAGAATGCAGTATCTGCTAACTTTATGCAATTTCCTACGAACATCCTAAATCTGAAAGGCAAAGGCACACAAATTCTCCTTTCCAACTATAAATTCACCTCTTTGAGTGCATATCTTAATTGAATCCAAGAATATCTTCATCTGATCTTGAGCGCATTAAAATGTACCACAAATTTCGTTCTTATCCGGAACTTGAGTAAAGTTGGCTCAAATGCATGCCTTTTTCTTAGGATTCACTCGCATATGTATATGGTGTTCCAAAATACTGGGTGAGTTTAAGGTATTATGTGCACTAGGGAGAGGGAGTACCCTAAAATTAATTTCTATCAAAATTATGAAGAAGCTAGAGAGATATTCTAAGGTGTGTATAAATTTCCATGAAATTCCCTTCAGAGTTGATGCGGAAGATTTCGAATCTTGGGGGCGGTGTGAGGAACAGCCCCTGTGCACATTTCGAACCCGGAGACGTTATTTACAAAATCCTCCTTTCACATTCTTCCTTCAATTCACTTAAACATCCTGTCTCAGGCGATGCGTGAAATTTAGTGAGAACAAATGTGAGTAAATTTCGCTTTAATTGAAATTTTCGCTTAAGAACTTACACATGCTAATTAAAGTAATTAGAAAGTTGTTTTCTAATAAATCTTCATTTTTGCAACAAGATACCTCGCCAAGTGAGAGTTATATCGTGGTGTCGGCCAGATCTGGGTAAAGTCTCCGTATATACATGTTATATAGTTACGAACATTAGAAATCTTGAAGTGATAAGGAAACGGTGGCTGTGAGAGTATTGTAATTAATGCAAAATTGTCATTATACGAGTAGCAACTCATTAAACACGGAACTGAGATAGTTTGCTGTTTTGCAGATAAGTTCAAACTTGGCAAAAATTTTTAGTTCCTTTTAGACGCAGTTTAGATTTATTCCATTGAAAGGGGGCTCATTGTCTAAGATTTATTCGCCTAATTAACATTCCCAAGTAAACAGTTGAAATTTTGCAAGAACTCCTGTAAATTGTTCGGGAGAAATTCATTCCTCACTATCGACAGGCAAAGATATAAATCTGCTATCTCATGGCACTCTGCTTCTGGAAATCAATTATTTCCTTCCAAAGTGTGCAATAATTTACGCGAAAGTGTTCAAAGAGAGGTTTGCCAAAATAAATAAATTTCGCTGCCTAATGAATGAATTAGTGTGATGCCAGGGTTTTAATTAAGCAGCGCATCAAACATCAAGTTCATTAGGCTCAAATTATTTACCTAACATCTATTGAATTGCCCAACTGGCAGGTGGAAAATCGCAACATTTCGCCTCTGTTTGTGACGGTCGGAGTAGTTTGTTATGTGCATCGAAATGTATATCTAATTCGCAGGATAATTTTATCAAGTCCTTGTCAGGGTGTGTTCTACTCTGAACTAATGCTTTGATATTTGAACTCATTTTCAACACTCCATGGGAATTTTAATTAGGAAATTGCAGCTAATTTTTGAAATGGAAGATGACATACCCAAATTAAGACGAGCATTTAATTAGGAAACGTACCATTACTCTGGTTAGATTACATGAGCTACTCTTGTTAATTTATTTAGATTGTTACTAAGTAAAAATTTTTTGTTAAATTATGAGAGAGTAAAAATTTAAATTAACTGAGAGGGGAAAAAGCCTTGAGGTGTCTACCTCCGATTTTCTTAAAATTTTAATACGTTATAGGGGTTTGAAAAATAAGTGTCCCACATTTTTTTTTATATTTGCGCTTAAAGTGACAAAACTGGTCAAATCTGGGTACAGATAATTTTTTTATTTCTCGCGCGCTATGACGTAAATTTCCAAAATTCGAACTGCTTTAATAAAATGCATTCCAAACTAAAAAGAGGACAAAACTTATGAACTATCACTAACATTGTTAAGCTAAGTATCGCGAAATGTAGGTGCTAGGGATTGTGTTGCCAGTCTAAAAAATAATTCGTCAGTATTTTTTATACGTCTCCACGGGGTGCGTGTGGGGTGCTCCAGCCCTACAAAATTTGTGGGCGAAAACAGGTTTTTCAGAATTTCTTGCGAACCACCCGACCGATTTTGATGAAACAACCATCAAAATGTTTGTAGTGAAAAGGCGCCTCACCCATTATCCCTCTCTCTCCGATGGAGTGGGGGTAAGCAGCAATAGTCTCAAAAATGCAGCGAAACGATGGCAGAGGGTCTATGCCGGCAAAATCTACCTATATTGCAGAACTTAGGAAAATAATTGGACCGTATGTTTCTATACGTCTTCACGGGAGGTGTCTGGGGTATTCCAGCCTTACAGAGTTTTGTGGGTGGAAACATGTTTTTCGGAATATCTTACGAACCACTCAACCGATTTTGATGAAACACTCACCAGAATCTTTGTAGTGAAAGTGCACCTCGATTCCACCCTTTCGCACTGATGGAGTGAGGGTGAGGGGAAGTAATGTTAAAAACATATTTTATTGCATCGGAATGAAAAAAGAAGGTCTATGTCATCGAAACTTTTCCATATTGTACACCAAACGGGAACTCTAGCCAGCAAATCCTACATTTTAATTAGAAAGTGCACTTTTTGGGGGTTTTGGTCATTTAACGATATTTAT
>QYTT01088782.1:0-18737 GCA_006980735.1 Dasypogon diadema | reverse complement strand
TGTGCTCTTCCGATCTTATTCATAAAAAAGCATGTTTTTAATTTGTCTCATTTTTCTATACATTATTTTTCATTAATTTGTATTTTCTGATTGCATTTCTCGGTAATTTCTAGAGCCCACGAAGCGTGGCTTTAATTTGGAAGAATATAAAGTCGTTTTGGTTTGCCATTAAATATGAATCGTCCAAGCCACTTTATTTTTGAAAAATTCTTCACATTGATTCTTTTCCTGTTTAATCTTTTATAATCCTTAAAGTGGTATGGGTATAGTTTTGAGTTTTCGACTTGTATAGAGGAATCCCCTAACGTATTTAAAACTGGAGTTATTTTTGGAGGTGTCGAAATATATCCAATACCAGGAACAATCGAGTAAGGCGATGGAGGTAGACAAATATAGAAAATTTGTGATTCTGTTAGTTTTGATTGATAATTTGTTCCTGGCAAAAAAATGTTCGTTTTGATGTCTGAAAGGTCGAAATTTCTCCTAATATGTTGTTCCTCCTGTATTATAAGATGTCCCGAATTTTGTTGGTCTTTACAAGGGTATTGATTTCCAGTATTCATTGATAATTGTATTGTTCCACTAATTACAACCGATGGATATAATATCCAAAGAGTAATAAGGTGCAAAGCTAGTTTCATCCTGAAAGTAGAAAATTTAGAATTTTACTTAAATATTTAAGAATTCAAAGCATTTCTTCAAGGCATTTGTTGAAATTTTGAATTTATTTTCAAAAAAGGAAAATTCGCATGTGATCTTTCCCGCATAACGCGGGAGATATCTGCGGCTTTATATCAAATCCCGTTATACGAGGCTCACCTTTTATGTAAAACGGAGAGCTACATTCCAAACATTTTTTAAAATAAAATACAAAATTGTGCGTTTAATTAAAACTGCATTATAAAAAACTTGCCTTTTGGATAGAGTACTATGATTTATAAAAGAACCGTGTTATAAGAGGGTCTAAAAGCTTTTTGGTTTGCAACGCTCTTCAACTTTTGAGGCTATTGAATCTAAATTAAATTTTTAAATGAAATTCACTCGGAAAAACTCTTGAAAAATGTCGACATGAATAGAAAATCTCTTTCTGGACGAAATAAAGAGTTTCTATTACAGCAAGTAAATTTGATAATCTTTGGTTCTCTCTTGAAAACATTCGTCTGAGTTCTTGGTGGTCTCCCCTAGTAATCACCTTTATGTTAATATTAATTATAGTTGTTATACGGATACGAACTAAGCAATATTAAAACAATTACATTATGTTAAGTGTAAAAAAACGGAAAAATACAATTATTGAATGCGATATCTATTTTGCCAGCATAATTGCCTCCGAGTTTCTGATAAATACCATTCTTTAGGTCAAATGATACAAGGTATTGAAAAATGATTAAAGGTATTTATTTTAGTTTGTTATCAGGAGGTCACAATTTTTTCTTTCCAAAATTACGTTGAAAATTGGTGGATCAAAAGTATTTGAACCTGTGTACGTTTTTTTTCTAGAGGACTTCTGGGGTTTGGAATAGAAGCGACGTCCATATATATTTTCGAAACAAGGAGTGGAAGTTTTTCATAAAAAAAACGCGTTTAAAGTTTTAACTTACAGCTATTTTCCTCTTCCTTGTTTTTAATTATCGGCGCGATCTTTGGGTTTTTTTTGGGTAGTTTTCACGTGACACGCGTCTGTCTCTATATAGAAGTTGACGCTACTAACGGGGAATCAAAATGCATTTTTTTAAAGTTGTATAGTTATTACTTTATTGGGAGATTCGTAAAATATCTGAAAGGAAAACACAAATATAAACAGAAGAAGAAAGGGTCAATAAACACAAACAGAAAGGGAGATAAAGAAAACAGAAGTAATACAACTGAGGTTACAAAAAAATAAAAATAAATAAAACTAAACAGTTCACTGCCGAAAAACAAATATAACAAATAAAAATAATTACCAACTAAAATAATATTAACCAATAAAAGCAAAAATTAATGAAGCTGACTTTTTATCTGTACCTTGAACAAGTAAAAATCAATAAAATTTAAACACGAATTGGGAGGGCAAGGCATAAAGGAAATTGTCTCATTAGAATCAGGATTAGTTTGTGAGATTAGATTATGATATATAAAAGAAGTTGTTATTCTTCAAAGAGCGAGCCGGGACGAAAATATTAAAAAAGGCAGAACTAAGACAAACTAAGGTTTCGAAGAGTTTGACAATGTAAATTGGCAAAACGCCTGTCGTTAGAGATGTCACACTTATTGGCCTTTTCATGCAAAAGAATCGGAACAACACTCGAAGGAAGAGGCAAATTAAATAAGTGTCAAGGGACAAGAGAAATCACACTTTTTTCAGAAAATTGGGAGGATATTATTTTGTAATATATTTTGAAGTCATTTTATCATTAAAAATAAGATTCTTGGCTTGAAGTTGGTCAGATATCGTCAAGCGAGTAAAATCATTAGAATTAATATCACAGCTTGTATTAAGAAAAGCAATCTTGACAAAAAGGTTGGCAATTGTTAGAGGATCACTATTATTAACAGATTCGTAAAGTATAAAAATATGCGCCAGAATTACGCTTAAGTTAAGTGGCATTGAGCCTGAACACTGGTTTGCTGCCAACCCCATGCATATGCGGGAAGCTTTTAAGCTCTCTCTTACTAAATGCATTTTTTAACACTATGTGGGTATTAATCGAAAAATAATAAAGTAGGATATTAGTGAAGTTTTGCTCTTTAATTTCAAATTGAGATGTAATAATTTTGTTTATAAATTGAAACCGTTTCTTATTGCTTCTAGAAAAGACAAATTTGGACAACAAATAAACAGAACTGGATTAAATAAAAATTGTGAGAGAAAGTAAAGCACAAATCATTCAAAAGCTACACACGGTACGATATTAATAGACCATTATATTTTTTACAACTTTTTCCATATCGTAAAATTTCAAAGAAATCCCAGAGCGTCCTATAACATTTTTAAAAATAACTACATATTCACTTTTGATTTTTTAACAAACTTTTTTAAGCACAAAATATTTGTCTTTTAGGAGGAATTTTTTTAATTTTAAACTTTGAACTAAAATATTACTTGTGGCTTTTATTCTACTCTTATTGACTGGAACTGAGGACTTTTAGATAATTATACATATTTCTTTATTGATAATGATTTGAAGTAGTCTCTACTTTTTTATCACAAACTTTTACGAAAAAGTTACCACCACAAAACACTGTTGGAACACATCACCAACTAAGTGCCTACCTGAATTTTAGTTTCCGACTATAGGACTTTTTTGCATGGTGCAACTACGAGGGAATATTTTCCGTACAATTTGTTTGGTATTAGGTCTCGCTTTCGACTGATTCCATTGACTGGATTTCTGCAGAACTACTTTAATTGGAATGAACTTTTCAAGTACTTCTGTGTCTGGCAATTTTAATAATTAAATCGGCTCGGATGCAAGTGTCGTCTCAGCGCTTCTATTTTTTTAACTGGGATCTGTTAACATTATCGATTCGCATTGGAGAGCTATCAGTGACAGCATCTGAAAGATTCATATGAACGGAGGCTCGTTTGTATCGTGCCAAGGAATGAGAAATGATACGTGGCTCATCTGCAATTTACTCACCTTTTAGACCACAAGTTAAATTGGCGCTATGTGTAAATAATGCAAGCACCAGAGCATAGGAAGACATAAAAGTGCTCGGTTCAAGTTCTTTTAACGAAGGTAACTTTTTCTCTAAGAAGCTAATTTGGTGCTCATTAAGTGCTGCAAAAATTATACTTATTACCTATGCATAAAAATAATTAAGCCATTAAATTTTTTAGAGTAACGAATTTTCTGACCGATAGTGCTGCGGTCGTAGATACATCATTGTCTAACTATACCGTTTATTACCGCGAAAATAGCAACAAAAAACGAAATAAATTGCTCTAGGTGGCGAATTAATAAATCTTTGCTCTGCGGGAACGTAACCAGCTTTAATCAGCTGAAGGCGATAAAATTACGTCTTTTGCCTGTGATCACTTTAAGTTGATTTTACTGCCCAGCAATCTGGAAATAAGCACTACTTTTTAAATTTATGAGTAGCATCTTGATTTCAGGTTGATATTAGCGGTATCCCAAGAACTAACCTGCTGGTTATTAAGTTCAATTAGCGTTTATGTTGCGTGTGTACCTACACAGTAAGGTAGGAAGTAATTAATTATAAGTGATGTGGTCCACACTTTATGACTGTGCACCGTGAGAATGGTGTATTTGCAGGAAAAATGTCAAACATTATTAAAAGTCAAATGTATTCACATTTAAGTGTTAAAGTTTGTTTTTAATTCAAAGGGATTTTAGTAGTACTTACATGTCATCATCCTGGATTTGTTTTTCTTGATAATCAGGGATGGATGCTATGGTCAAGTTATGTAAGAAGTTGTGAGGAATACCTAACTACGAATTCTGAAGTGTAGAAAATTTCGCATTTTGTTGTGTGTTTTGAAATCCTTTACATGGAGGACTAGAATACCTGTGCCTTATTACAAATATATTACTTATCATCAAATATATTGCGAAGGTTATTGGTGAAATGCCAATTAGAGAAAATAAAATTTATTGGTTGCGGAAGCTTTTTTTGATCTAGCAAACATGGTATTGGTGGATATTTGTCATCTTTTAATGCATTAGATTACAGGAAGATGATATAGTGTATTTCACCGGCATTTCCCTGATATTTAAATGTTAAAGAGTAGTTTTTGGGGTATAAAGAACTTTACCAAGGTGAAATGATTGATTTCCTGAGTGGGAAAAATTGGAGGGCCTTATACAGTTACAGAGTAGTGGTACGTTTAAACTTAGAAAAGTATGGATTGACGAGTATAACTAGTACCGTAAACCGGGGCTACTTTGACATAGTTTGGAAGGTTTTTGGGGTTAAACTTTTTTTTTAAATCATCTAATCTACTTTTTTCTTTTTAGTCTGATCAATTGATATTTTGGCTATAAGTTAACAGAAATCCAAGGCATTTGGACCCCCGCTTAGTACCTTATTTTTTTTTTAATTTGGTGTCAAAGGGGCTACTTTGACATGACATCTAATTGCATCAAAAGTCAATGTTTACATCCGCGGGGTTACTTCGACACCTGAAAAATAAAGTTCTGTGTGATATTTAGTTCAAGAGACCAAGGAAAAAAAGGCTTGGTCATTATTATTATTATAGGAACTTTCATCACACTAAATCAACAAAATACATCTAAAAATATAATGTCACTCCGAGTCCTCACAGCGCTCACACTCATAGGCAGGGTGCTGGGATCCCTTGTTGCACATTCCACACACCCATCCCTTGCAGGTGACGCAACATATCCAGTCTTTGTGAAGGCGATAAAATCTGAAGTCACACCTGCAGATCGAGCACAAGTTCTTTTCTACATATTCACCCAAGCTGGGTTCAGCATTGTTTTTTCCTTGTGTCACTGCACGCAAAGGCATGTTGTCAACTTTAGAGGAACTGTCAGAAGTGCATGCCTGGATCGTCCTTTTTCTTGTATATGTGTTTTTTTTTGTTTACTGTAGGACCTAGAGACATGCCCTGCGATGTTGAGGGTTGGGGATCCTGCGGTGTAGACTGTAGTTGTTCCACCACACAAAACAGGACGTTTAACATACAAATTACCATATGTCAAAGTAGCCCCGGTTTACGGTAGTGAAAAGCACTATATGCGTTATCCTTAATAGACTAGTAAAAATTCAGTATCATTTATTTGTTATTTATTTATTTATTCATTATTTATTTGTTTTGCGTACACAATTTTTTAGACGATTTATATGTAAGAGACTATGCTTGAGATTTAAAGAGTCTGTCAATCTAGAAAGACGACCTTAGTCACTGTCGAATCAGTTTTTTTTCGTTTGTTTTTAGATTTGGGTATTTTTGGAAAGTTTTTTGCATATCAATATATATTTTCTTCTTCCTCTATTTTAAGCAATTTTTCTTTTCTTTTTATTAAATTGTAATAAATTTATCTTTTTATGAGCAATAAAAATTGATATATGAAATATGTATTAATAAAAAACATTATTATTACTTAGGTTCCCTATATATGAGTAAGATTCAGTAAGATGTTACATAATTAAGATGACCATATTTTTAGGAGAAAATAAAAAACAAATCAGAAATTGTTCCATAGTAAGAAAAATTATGTTACTATTAATTGCTTCACAAAAACTGAAAAGTCTAATAATAAGTATTATAAAACATAATAAATAACACAATATAATAAACAATACAAGGAAAGCCGCCTATTGCTGCAAAAGTAATGCAAAATTCAAAGAAATTATTAATTGCATTAAGAAAACATAAAATGAAAGAAATAAAATGAAATTACTTTTATTTTTTCACAAATTCATTTACAAAAAGCAATAATTCTTTGAAAAGTGAACAAAATTCGTATTGGTGTACATAAAATATTGGCATAAAGAACTTTCAATATTCGATAGGACATTTTTTTGCTTCAAAATATAGCCTTTAGCCTTGCAGGCATCTATTCCACAAGTCTTTTTTCTATGTTTCTGAGATTTTATTCCACTCCATCTTTAAAGCTTCTTTCAATCCTTTGATCTTTCCTAGGAGTATTTTATATTTCTTTATTAGACCATAAATTTCCAATTGGGTTAATATTTTAGACTCTGAAGTGGTGGTTTTAAATATTTTCGACAATTATATAACATTCAAAGTCGTGGATTTAATACCGTGTCTTCTTTAGGATATGAAATTTTATTCGCAGTCTACAAAAATTTTTTGCACTTTCGTGCAAATTTCTCCTAAAAAATTTTAATATATTTTTTGGAGTCCATTAGATTCTATAACTGAAACATACACAAACCATTAAAGTTCCGCTACCATTTAAGTATCAAAGGGTAGGCAAATATCGCTTTATATCCCTTTTCGCTGAGGATTCAGAATTATGTAAATGGTAGTAGTAAATGGTTCTGGGGGAATTTGGCAATACACAAGGCTTTTTGATGTCTCTCCAGATAAAAGTGATTAATGCTTTTCGGTCTGGGAGATTTCGGCTCAGTTAAGATACTATCTGTGTTTTTGCAGGTGACTTAGAGCTTACCAGCCTACTTTTGAGGCACAACTACTTAAAGTGTGCTTCACTCTTTTACTCCTCAGGGTGCTTGCACAATGGTGCATGGGTGGTCGCTGGTAGCTGTTTTATCCGTGCAATTGTTATTTTGTTTCCAGCAAAAACAATAACAACAACGTGGGCAAACAAGCTATCAGCGACCATCCATGCTCCTTTGTGCAAGCATCCTTATAAGGAACTAGAAAGAACTACGACTTATGACGAAAAGTAAATTATTTTTAATAATGGAAAAAATTCGGCGCAATGGTTGGACAAGTATAGATCTTAAAAAAGGGGTGAGAGCGTATCCTTGGAGTGTAATATTAACCCTTCAAAATTCTGGTTCCTCTTCTCGGCGTGATGAACAATGGATTTACAAATTTTGCCAACTTAAATCATTTACAATTACTTTTACACCAAAAATGTTATGATTACAATTTAGTGGATGTTAGAGGAGCAAATGTAAGAGTTGTTGGCAAAAGGCGATTGATGCCAGCGGAGGTAGATAGATAATGTATGCATAATGTATGTTTTAATCATCTATAATTTATTTTATTTTAGTTACATATAAATTGAACACTCCATCTCTATTGACCTATTAATATTCCTGATGTTATTTCTTGAAGATTCTCGACCTGCAACGTAATCTCTTTTTGTCGACAGAAGTGCTAATTATTCCTTTGTACACATTCATTCCTCTAAATCCTTATAAAATCTTAAGATATATCGTTAATTTCACAAAGTAGTCCATCTAGATGATCTGCTTCCCGCGATAGCAATCAACACTTCGGCTGATTCATTAATAATGAGCTGGAAATTGCAAAAGTGATTTTAGCGAAATTCTTCATAACTTTAGTAAACTACTGACCCACTACGCTACATTCAGCAGCATTTTACCCGCAAGGGAAGAAAATAAAGTTGGAGAATTTTTAACTAGGTAATTACAAGGAGAGAATAATATTCTAGGCAGACAGTGCCTTACCACCTCCAGTTCGCTCCACTTTCATCTGACAGGTGCTTTATCATAAATGTTGAAATCTTGAGATCTCCTAGATATGGGCCTATCATAATTTCAAAAAAACGTCTAGAATTTGTGACGGCTTCTTAGCTTCCCAAGCCACAATGCAAAGCAAGGAATGAATGGTGTTCGTAGTTAGCATTTGAGAAACTACAGAAAAAAGGAGGTAACTGAAAGCTGAAGCGTTTAATTAGACGATACGAAATGTTCGGACAGTCTGATGATTCTTGGAGATAATTAATTATATCCGTGAATTAGTAAAACACATAATGGCGCGCCCCCGTGTGATGCACCTGAATTAATTTACAAGCTAATTGTCTTACGGTATATTTGTTTTTCAGTAATTTGTCATTCCTGAGAGCAAAAAAATTTGTTCAAAACATGTTTGTCTCATTTGGCTTACTGCCCAGACAAGATCACGAAGACTTGATTAATAGTAGACTTCAGTCTGTAACGTCTTTAGTTTCACAGGATGATAGTCGATAATGACTTGATTTTCACTAAATTAATCGATCAAAAATGTTGAGTGGTAGAAAGCTCGGTCTGCCAGAAATACTTTATGTTAGACTAGAATATCAAATGGGAAACGGAAGTACATATTAATAATTATAATAATAATCAATGTTAAAATTAAAAATTTCCAGAGACGGAAAATTCTGTATCGCCTAGGCTAGCCACAAGCCCTTGAAGTTTGATGATTCTTATAAGAAATTCTACACACAACTCAAAAACAGATATTTATATATATATAAAGATAATGTCAAAAGCAAGGCCCCAAACCCTTTTGAGTTCGAAACTACAAGCCATGAATTGTCTTTAAGCACAAACCTATAAAGTGTTTTGGGTTTTGATTTAGACAGAATTGCATCCTTGGCGACCGAACTTTGAATATGAGAATTCCTCCAAGATTTGGAAAGCATTACAACTTTTTATTATATATATATATATATCAAAGGTGGTAGGGACCTGAATTATGGTAACGGGGCCTTTATTTCGATGAGGCTACTGTTAAGATCGCGCCTAGTTTCACGTAAATCGAAGGCCATGGTCACACCAATGCAGTAGAAAATGTGTTTATTACTTCATTAATGAAGTAATGAACATATGTACACTATTATACGTTCTCTACATCAATGAATTTTAACACAGGGATGTCATTGGAAATTAATGTGTTACTCTTTGGTGCTTTATTTTTGCATTCATTCATTGAAGAAAACGAAACTGAACTTAAGAGTTTTTTGAGATATAAGAAATCTCTTGTATTTTGCTAAAATAATCTTTACAAGTTACTGAACAGCTAGACTCTCATGTAGCTCTATAAAACACAGATGCATTCTTGTGAATTCCGTATGTTTTATTGGAATTTTAAATTCCTCCCCTACGGTCTTTTTATGCGATTTGTCCCTACGTGTAAGGAGAAATCCCTACGTTTAGCTCCTAAGGCAGAAGTTTCTGAAGTTCTGTGTCTCAAGACTACAATAGTTATATTTTGTGGTAAGTTGTTACTCTAGTGTAAGTGTCGCTTAGTTTCAGGGCTAATTCTAGGAAATCGTCTCTCTTTTTCATAGACACATAATCCGAACAAAATTTTGCAGGTAAATTTTAATTCTTCTCACCCCCAGGTTAGAACTCTGAGTCAACATAGGGCGTTGAATAACCCCCAGCAATCCTTCAAACCTCCGATTTATGTACTCCATCAGACTTTATGGTCAAAAGGTCCAGACTTCCTGCGAATGGAACACAGATAATGGGCAACACACAAAGACTAAATTGTTTCCTTTCTCTTGAACAAGCTTTTTTGTTTTTAGGTATCGTACTTAAGGAACGTAATATGTCTTCAGATACTTTCAGGTACATATTCCTCCTTCATCTTCCAAACTGTCGAAGTTGTGCTTTTAGCTACTAGCTGCGTTCTTTTGGCAGCAGAGTACAGAGTTGTCATACATTAACCGTGTTAAATTAACTCGGTTATTTAACCGAGTTAAAAAGCTTACTGGATTATTTAAGTCTTCTACGGGGAAATAGATGGTGCTTATTGAAAGTTTTTGTGTTGAAAAGTTGATCTTGCTCATCATAGCAATTAAAATATGCGCTAATGTGGGCAAAACTGACATTAAGATAAATTTCAAGTTAATAACGGTCTTTACTTATCTCGGGTTTGCTCAAAAAGAGGAAAAGATAAGAAGAAGAACACAGCTAGTAAGAGCCATAGATTTCTGTTTAGTTCCGTTTGAAATTCGTTTTATGATTTCAATTTTTTCTGACAGTGTTAACGCCCGAAATTTCTTTTTATTCATGATTACATTGACTTCAAAATACACAAAAATAATAAAAAAATTGCTAATAGCAAACCTATACTTTTTCTGGTAATAATTAAATATTTTTTCCATATGAATCCATTCTAACAACAACAAAGAAAAGGGGAATTCCCCAAATATCAATTATCAAAAAGTCCTTAAGTTTTTGTGAATTTTTTCAGTGTGCAAATTTAGAAGAGTGTTAAGGTTGGGGAAATAGAGGAAATAAGTTGTATTTGCCAGAAAAATTCGTTCAATTTAGGGAAATGTCCATGTTAGAGAAATCCATGTTATAGGAAGTCTTTTATTCGGTTCATGTTACAGAAAAATTTAATTTACGGAAAGGTCGAGTTGGGGGATTTTGACTGTACTAATTTCAGATAAATAAATAACTTTATAAATACGTTATAAAATAGCTATAGAAAGTGTGCTTTGCAAGATTATAACTGACAATATTGTAGTAGATAATTAGCCTCTCGATTGTGGTAGCAAAACTGAGGAAGAATTGACGGTTTTATAAAGATTTCCCTTTTTACCACTTCTTTACAACACAAAAGCATTATTTTACCCAAATTAAATAAATAAAATAAAATAATAACTTAAGATCTTCATCCTGCATTATAAGTAGGTAAGCATTTTGTTTTTCTGCATCATACAATTCTACGAAAAGTTGGCGTACTTTTTCTGGGAAATAATTAAAAGAGAGAAATATGCCATTGTAAAAGTCTAAAATATCTTCCAAGATAGGGGTTTTACGAGATACATATCCTTACCTGTAATGATCAGTCTGTACTTGCTCTTGTATGTCCATTTGTAGAATCATGTGCAACTGTAATCACGAAGCCTGAATTATATGTTGCTTCATTAATAAACTCGCACACGTTCACTAATTAACAATAATAGCCAATTTTAAACCTGAATGCCCTTAACTGGCGCAAAGTACTCACTTAAAAGCAGGTATGCGATAGGCATGCGCCATTGATTTATGGCATGTAAGGTAAAATTGAAGAAATTATACAGAAAAAAATTAATTACTTCACACCTAATTGCCTTAGGGTGTGATCCTCCTTGTAACTGAACTGCAAACTATTCTACTCTACTTACCGCGGCTAATTGTGATATTGATCTTGATCATGTTAATAAGCATTAAACAGTGTCTGCCGCGAGGCATTACAATCTTCCTCCATTGTTGTTTGTGTTGACTTGCCGACAATCGAGCAGCACCAACTAAAACAGTAGACCACAGTGTTCACGGGAGAATATCAATACAGGTGAGTTGACCTCTTCTTTTCTGCATCTATAACACACGGAAGTTGTGGGTAAAATCCCCGCTTAGTTTGGTTATACGATTTTGGGCAGTAAATGCATCTAGATCTCTTCAATTCCTCTTCGCCCACTTTATGAATCAGTTGAGACGTTAGCCCCAGTAATTTTGTATATAATGCTCTTGAATAATTCCAATACAGTCATTGTTCTTCGACCGCTACGCGACTATAGTCTTCTTACTTTAAATACTAAGCATTTCTTGATTACTAAGACGAATCTGACGAAATTTTAAAGTGCGACCCGTGAAACTAGAATTTAAAAAGTTCGCATACATCTGGCAATTTATGTTTAATTATTGATCTGGTGGGTGCTATCTCATACTATGAGTGACTTGAATTTGAATGGCTATGAGTGGTAGCTTCGAGTGTTTTGTGCTATGCATGCTAAATGAACAAAATTTGTTTTGACAAAAATGAATGAACTACTTCGTAGATAAATATTCCACGTATCTAGAAGTGTGCTAGTAGGTAATTGAAGCAATGAACGCAAGAACTGTATGTCAGAATCAGAATTCGTAAAATACCAGGCAGTGACTATTAATAGCCATATTTAATGATTCTTCAACCACAGTATCTCCTTGACAAATTAATAAAGGAAATGTAATTCCACTTCTTCAGATTTTACCTTAAAAGTGTTTGAAAGTGTTTTAAGAAAGTATTTTTGCTTTTGATCTGATGCAAGAGGTGTGAATTTTTTAGATTTGTTTTTGTTTTCATGTGGAATCATTAACAATCATTTTATGGATGCAGAAAGTATTATCATAATTTCGTAATAGCATATTGAGAAAATGTCGTTAGTTGAATTCTGATTCGAAATCTAAAGGACATATAGTGGGCGCCAGAACGGAATATTCCTTAATTTTTGAAATAAGAAAATTTTATTTGTAACTATGCTCAGTTCCCTTCTCTCTTGGTAGAGAGATGGTGTCAATTATACGTATAGAATACTTAAATTTTTTTATAGAAATCATAATGTATTATTAGCCGAAAATTTATTGATAAGAAAATTTTCTTAGCTTCAATACTTTCGTTTCTTTTATGGTAGAGAATTTTTGAAGATTTAAGAAAATCTCCTATGTTCGGGTTTTTATTTCTTGATATTTAACATTAGAAAGTGGTTAAATTTATTTATAATTGTATTTAGAAGGGATATTCTTTTGTAAAAATGAGGTTAAGGAACTTTAATTATTCAACTTTGCTTCCTGAAACAACACTTTTTTGTGTTTGTTATTAACTTTCCCATGTGTCCTATGGAAAAGAAATTATGTTTTTACATTTTAATTACTTTTAACTGATCCTTGTTTGTTCTGAGGTAACAACTACGATCCAGTTATCAAGAGCGACAACATGTTTAAATACTTCTGCAATAAACCCAAACCCTGAATCACATGGTAAAAATAAAAAACCATTAATCATAAACAAATGCTGAATATTTGTTTTTGAGTATTCATCATATTGCGTAACGATGGAAATAAAGTACAATCTCTATATTTCGATAGTGTCCTCCGCATCTATCATAGAACATTACCGTTTTTTCTTTTGCACAGAGACAAGAGCCTATTATAGCCGGCGTAAATCAGCGGATTCATCCCACACGATAACATAGTTGCGGCTTTTGTTCGAAAATCAGCAGTGTTTTTTTTTGCACAAGATCCATACAGATCTCAAGATCCGGATCTGACTTAGACACGTAATTACAATAATTCAAAATTTATATCTTTAACGTGCTGACTGTCATGCCGGTCACCGTTGACGGGAATTTGAAAAGCTCTCTCAAGACGAAGGCATTTTAATACGGAATTCTCTCACGAAAGCTTTTATGCTAATTGTGCCAGTCAACGTGTTAAAGATCCGAAAATTACTACTGACTTTCCCATTTGGAGAACTTTCTTAGTCCTACACGTCGACGATACTATTTATCAAACTCAACGAGAGACCTTAAAAGTGAGCAAACATGAATGATATGAATGATATAAGATATACATATAATTTACGTGTAAGAATTATTGCAACTTATTACTTCGAAAAAAAAAATAAAATAACAATCCACGATGCGCAGCTTATGTTAATTGTTGTTAGTAGTCAGATAAAAATAATATATTGATGACCAATCGTTTTGTACGAATTATAGTTGAAAATGGGGTTGAAGACTGTTGTCTTCGGGTTTTTTTTCGTCCCTCTACCAAAATTTGTCCTAGCTGGTTTGCGTTGGAGTGCAATTCCTATACATCGACGTTTCTTGTTATTTTGAGCAACAGATAACCTATAAACATTATCTGTCCCATGCTAATCATGGGGCGGATTGTGATTGCCATTCTCCTGGTCGCCAAAATCTATCATCTGAATATTCTCCCAAAATGCATCATCATCTAGGATTATTCTAGGAATTTTCCTGTGCCCATTATCAGTTTGTGGCAAGTATCATGTACCGTCCCTATGCATCCTGAGTTGAATTTCCCCCTTTACCACTTTCACCAACTGGTGAAGCGCAGATTCTGTCCACTTCCCACCTTGAGATACATACTGTGAAATTTACATTGTCTTCAATAGAAAGGATATCATGAAATTATGATGTAATGACCATTTTGTCCCAATGTAGTAAGGAAGGAAATATTTCATCCAGGAGCGGCGGTTTCAAGGGCTCTCTTCAAAGTTACAATCGTTTCTGACGCATCCTGGCCTAATCCGGTAATCATGCGATTACGCACGGTTCAACATCTTTGGCTTATATGAGTAGTTAGCTAAAAATAGGCTTTCTGTCTGCAATAATGAAACCTTTGAACGAAACTAGTATATAAAGAATTTTCTTGGAACATTTACACTCCGTCATTGTTCTGTACAACCGACTAGGACAACTAGTCCAATAGCCCAATAATTTTGTACTTTTATTTATTCTATTCGTTATTTTCTAACTGATTTTAAAATAATAAAAAATATTTCCTATGAGGACTCAAAATATACTTTGAACATTCTTTGCGTTGATGATGGTTGATGGCGAACCTAAGACCCTCTTCCAAATTGTGTGGCATCTTAATATTTTTTAGCACTCACAATATCTATTCTAGCTATCTAAGCGTTCCAGCAAAATTACAGATTTTAGTAAAATGCGCCTTTAGTCTTTCTTCCCGTGGACCCTTGAATTGTGAATTACAACAGACCTAGTTATTATTTGGTACAAACTGTTCTCTGCTTTAGGTGCTAGGAGGCGTAATTTTATCTCTTGACTTGCCGCAATGAAAGTATTTTATAATATAACAGATAATTTACTTATTATTTATGATTATTTCTGATTTTGCGTCACATATTTTTGATTTAATTTTTTATATTCTTCTCTTTTAGATCTCTTAGAACAAAAATGTTTTCTTCACACGCATTTGTCCAGGTATTCATCGTAATACAAGCAGCAACAATAGTAATTTCTAAGATTCAACAACCTGATACCTCAGCAAATAAAATGGAAGAGACGATTAATTCGGACGACGATAACCAAATTTTTCCAGAGTACTCAGAGCCTAAGGAACTCAATAGAAATCGTAAAATGTTGGACTATTTCGGATATTATCCAAATCAATTTGCCTCAATGCTACCTCATCCTCCTCCTGTTTTGTATCCTGCCGAATATTTCGACGAATTTTCTGCTTATGAAGAAGAAGAAGGAGACTATGATGTTACATCTCGTGCAAATATAAGAAAAACTCGACCAAAGCTATCACAAAATTCCCCAATATATTATATAAGACTACCACCTACCCCTTATATGTTTATACCTAATATGGGTTATATTTCATCACCCCCCAGAATCACCCAATTGTCATCAATTTCATCTATCCGCCCTCCAGTTACACCTAGTCCTATTAATCCATTTCTAAATCTTCCACTGAATTTTGTTGCAAACGGACGTCCTTCAAATATTTACAATTTAGACAGTAATGTAAGAAACCAATATTCGACATCACAGTATTATCCAGAGTTTCCAGGTCAGCGCCCACATTATAAAGCCGAATCTTATCTAAGTGATTCAAAAGTAACACATTTGAATGGTAATTTTATATACAACGGACGTCCAGAGGAAGTTTATATCCTACCAAATAGTTACGATCCTCTGCACTTGAATAGTGGTCATCCTTACTTTTAAGTTCTTGTTCCTATTACTATTTAAAGTTAGATGTAATTTGTTTAAGACTGTAAGTATTAAAAAGACTATTTATAAATATGGCTGTGTATTGTTTTCATAAAGTGCAGCTACTAACTTTCCTTATAAAAACTCTTCCCTGGAACTTACTGTTATAATAAGCTTTCTACAAAGTCTTTTACTGTTTCGCCAAAAGTTATATATTATACCTGTTATTCTACATGATTTCAAATTTGCAATGAAATTCCGGGCCGATAGGATGAGAACAACTTTCTTGGCTCTAAAAAATATTGGACAAGATCTGTGCTGTTGCATAATTTTGGGTTGCCAAGGGTGTACTACCATACGAAGGAGAAGCCCGATAGTAAACTACGAGATGTGGCAATTAAGTCCTGGGAATTAGTCAATAAAACACAAGCAAATTTTATTATCGACCTTTACAATAGTCTAACTCTAACTCTACACAACGATACCAACGTTGCTCCCACGATTGGAAACACTTTTTGTAATCCTTCGAAGTTAACCCGTTTAGCACCGCCATTTAAAGCTTCCTTGACCTCCTATACGCCACCATGATGAGTTCCCTTGAGGTGCGATGTCATCTTGGAGAAAAAAAAAGTTACAGGGGGCGATATCGGGGCTATAGGGTGGGTGCGGCAATGTTGGAATGCCTTCTTTTGCCTAAAACTCTGTTCATGGGTGAGAAGTTTGTGTAAATCCTTCGCATGTTCAAATTCTTGGGTAAGATCTTGCGAACGGTTTCTTTGTTGATGTTTAATTCGTCAGACAACGCCGCACGAATGCTTAGACGCCAGTCAGATGTGATCAGCGCCCACAGATGTCATTCGCGTCGGTATGAGAGGTGACGGGAGTTCCTTCACGTGGATCGTCATCTACCGATTCACGCCCCTCCTTGAACCGATTCGCCCATCCAAACACGCGCGTTTTCGACATGCGCTCATCTCCGTATACCACCTGCAATTTTCGAAGGATTTCCGGGGGTTTTCGGCAGATTTCACTAAAAAACGGATCACAATACGTTGCTTGTAATGTGAGTCACTCATTTTCATGATGCCACTAAAAAAGTTACTTTCGAAAAACCCGCATAACACACAAACCAAACGTGCTATCGACTTCAAACTTCGATTGGAACTAAAGGAAGGTCCCATCTTTCCACACATATATTTACAAACGACGCAGTGTTGCCAGTTCCCGAGTTATAATTAAATTCCCGGAACTTAATTGCCACACCTGAGCCTTCAGAATTTAGGCAGACTCCATTAACAAAATGGGCTATGGCAATAGGAGAGAATTAGGTAAAATCGGGTAGCGTAGATCCTGGATTGTTCTGAGTTTCTGTTCGTAACTGAACGTATAAAAGTACTTGTAAAACGTATCGTTTGTATAAACGAGAAAGTGTTTCTGACAACTCTGTGTTTTTGAGAATTTTTTATGAAATTCTAGGGGAAAATTAGTGAAAAGCAATGAAAACTTACGCGCCGTCCTTTTAGCAGGTTTCATAGAAGTAAGTACACACTCCGATTATTTATCTTTCTGCTTATATTTTATAATTTTAAAGCAGAGTTTATGATGTGCTTGAGATTAATTGCACTTTTTCTGATCCATGGCGTGCTCTGCTGAAACGGGGTATTTGAATGTCGGACAAAACCGGGTAGTACCCGGTCTTGTCTTGTATTAATAGACCACCAAGCAGTATTAACTATAACTGGTACTTCAAAATCATATGCTTATTTAATTTTATGGGGAAAAATTGTATTTTCATAGCTTAAATAAAAATAATAATTTAAGATTAACTTACTAAAAATAATAAGCATTCATTTATTTATTCAGTAGTTCTTTCAGTGTAAAATAAATAACATTTTAACTAGTAATGTAGTTGTTCTTTTTATTTCCACAATAAAATTGTCTTTTTTTCTAAAAAAAGAACTTCCGTAAAATAAAAAAAATAAAGAACGAAAAAAAGATCTAGATTACGAAAAAATGAATTGTTTTATTTCTTACCTGTTTTGAAATAAAATAAATGGAATCCTTAGTTTTGATAATTTTCGCCTTACAAACTAGAATTGGAAAGAGAAGAGCAAGAAAAGGCCAAGAAACCGGGAAAAGTAGTTTTAAAGCGAAAACTTCTTCATTTTTGTTTTTAAAAAATGTTTTCGATAGATTATTATGCACTGAAAATTGTCTTTATTAAGGGGCAACACACACCTAAGAGTAGGAAAAAGGGGGTAACATTGGTGACGTTTTTTTTAAAGAAAAAATAATAAAAGCAATATATTTATCTTAAAGTGTATGTCTTAATGCAATATTATCTACATTTTTACTACAAAATATTGAAAAATCTGCCTTGTACAAAAAATCTCGTGGAGACATTTTCAGGAACAGTAGTTTAGCGGTTCCTAATTTAGCTTCTTCATTTTTTAATTGAAATCAAAATAAAAAATAAATATATTTTTTTAGTCTATATGAAAAAGCCTATTATTTGGCGGCTATTTGAAGAAAAAGACCAACTTCCAACTATCAAAAATTGACATTTACTTATTTATAAAAACAACTATATCGTTTTGAAAGGAAATCCTATGAACTTCGAAGTGAATCAGTTCATTAGTTCTTGAGATATTTTGGGAATCGCTTTAAAAATTGTAGTTTCGAGAAAGACGCACATAAAGTTGTCAATACAGATATGGCCGATATCTTTTATTCTTTTTTCAGATGTTGTCGCCTTCAAAAAGAAAAAAATATTTTTGAAAAATCGATTCTTTGACGCAACACGGTGTATGAAACCCCTTACTGCGACACAAAAAGATACTGAAATTTAATTTTTAAACCCAT
>QYTT01088781.1:4025-21050 GCA_006980735.1 Dasypogon diadema | reverse complement strand
AGAATAGATGTATTTCTTCATGATACCCAACACAAAATAATCCATCGAGGCCAGATCGAGTAATCTCGGCAGCCAGCTGATAGTTCCACTTCCTCAAATCCATAAATCAAAAATTGTTCTTAGCCACTGCTTAATAATCTTACCGCAGGTGATAATGCGTTGTCTTGGTGAAATTTTTCGTTTCTTCAGGTATTCAAGGAAGAGAAGCCTCCTGAAAATGTTTCCATTTTAAAAAAAGAAAGAAGAAGAACTCTTGGTGGAACTTTGATTTTAAAGTCAAAAATCGGAAAATATTTCACTTGTTTTAGTTCCACTGAAATAAGAAATTTGAAAAAAATTTTTTGAAGATGGAATAGCTAGTGTTTCGATCTGACGATAAGGCATGACCCTGGCCTAGTCCGTCATGCCATGGACACTCACTGAGGCATCCAAAAATCTTGCCCTTTATTGGTATGGAGAGAAAACAAGATCGACTTGGAGGCGGGTTATCTCGAAAACGAAAAGAGATAGGTGAATGCATGCCTTATATCAAATTACAGGAAAATTTATGGGAATTCCAAATTGTGTACGAAATGTGCATATTATTTACAACTTTTTTGAGAAATTTGCGTATTTATGTAAAATAAAAATCCAAAATTTTTACTTTGAAAATTCGTAACTGCTAAACAAAGAGGTACAGGAGAGTAAAAAAGCACCCAACTAAAAGCCACTAGTATTGTCTATGATATGACATTAGATTCGTATACAAATCATATTTAATATAAGCTACACTATCTTCAATCCAAAAAAAAAAACAACTATAAAACATTCAAGTGGCGTTATCTCGGAAATTGTTAGGATTGCCTTCCATATCCCATGTAATAGTTGGCTTGTGCTTGGCTATTTTTATATAATTCATAACAGAAGGATCCTAATGTATAAATAAGCCTCCCTGAATAAGTAATGAACTAGAAATTTCTAATACACAAATTATGCCCAAGTTCCTTCGATACACCCCTTCAAAGTAAAAACGAATACAATTTTGTCCATTGTGTTTTCGATAAAATGAAATTCTTTTTATTTGGGTGGGACCCTGGGAATTCAAGTTTATCTCACTCCATTATATCGCAACGAATAATTTTAACTGCGTTCTCCGGTAAAACAAAAATCTGTATTTGGATAATAGAAAGTCAGTCCGCAGTAAATACGTAAAATCCGCGCTTAGTGATGGCGAGGGTAAATATTGTAGTTAAAAAGCAGAAGAATTATGAGTGAAAATCATGGACGTGTCACGTTATGCCATAAATCTAGAGGTATCTTACAAGTTGATCTCTTTTTCTCTGGTATCCGCCAAGTTGAAAATCCGCACCCACAACAATGTTCCAGTTTGTGAAGAAATCGTACCGCCACGTTTCACGCTTTGTCCAGTGAAAAAACTTTCCTTCTCATTATGTATCCTGATACGAAACAATCGTAAATTCTCCCAGTTTATACTTTTATTAATTAATTATAGAGTTTTAGTGTAGAAGTTGGTCACTTTCGACACGCCATCGCGGCACAGCTATTTACCAGTTTATTACCATCGCGAGTACGATGAAAATGCCGGGACTGTGATTGAGGGTTGGGCCTTAATTTTTTCCATAGCTAAGGTGGGCTCACAATTTATTGGATTACCGCTGAGATTTTTATATTGTTATAATATTCGGCAATTAATTATTCAGCGCGCCGGATTCAAATCAGGAGGTGGGCAAGGACAGTATTTACATATTTCAGTGAAAATGGGCGAATTAGATAAGTAATTGCCTGAGTGCATGAACTCGTAAGGGTGCTGAAGTTGATATGGAATCCCCAGTGTGCTGTTTACTACGCGCTTCCATTCGATCATAAAAAACAATGACGCTATTCGTTTTATAAAGAAAAAAAAATCTTCTGAACACAGAATCTTTGTAAAAATGAAACCCTGTCAATATTTCCATATCCCTTTAAGCCCAGAAAGACATAAATTACACAATTTTGACAGTATACCATATGCAAATGCGTCAGTTCATGAATGTGAGCTCTGTTCGATGCTTTGGAAAATGTACTTGGGAACACAATCATCACCCCATCCGAAGCCTCCTACAGAGCATTGGGTTCGAGGGTTGAACGTTCCCCTTTCCGCATATTATTTTATGATACGACTGACAATAGACATCCTGATGAAACAAACCAATAAATCAGGAAAAATTTTGGGATCCCCACAAATAAACCCCTTTAACTTCAGTCTTTTCTTGGGTAGTCAAGGCATTGTGCTCTGAGATCCAAACTGTTGGGATGTTTGGAAATGGATTTTCACGCTTGCCAATTCTCTTAAGATGTGCGAAAAGAAATTTGCCCAAATTTTACTACTGACTTGTGATTTCTTCGGCAATTCCATTGTGAAGATATTCAATTTTCTTAAGTTATTGACACATTCCTGTTTATATATCTGGAAGTGAATGACTGTGAAGTCAGTTCCAAAGTATCATGTTATATCGACTTTTTCTAACGTATCCCTTGTAAGGTCATATTTTCTATTGTTATTGGGCCGAAAATTTGTGAATAACAAACAAATATTTATTTGCTAAGGTCAAAAGAATTCAACGGATGTGAGTGCAATTAGGGAATATATAAAAATATCCATAATGGTTCGAAATCTTCCTTAATCGGTATAATAATACTTTGGCTTCAACTAAATTCAATTTCATTTTGCCATCACATCATCCATGCTCGAGCAATTTGCAGAAAGGGAAAGATACCGTGATCTCGTTAGATATAGATCAGCTATTTCACTACACGGTTGTAACTTGGTAATTCTCAACATATATGCATGAAGATGGCAATCGGTATTCTATCCGTTAAACCCTCATCCATTACATCCATGACTCTTGGTCATGCGATTACACACCGTCTAAGATTCTTCCATGACAAAGCTTCGTGGAAAGCGTACCTGCATTCAAATCCTGTCCTTTTCCCTTGCTCTCACGAACATGAATACTGGGTCTTTAGTGGCTATCTTCTGTAAGCTATAGACTTCTGAAGTATAGTCTCTCAATCAGAAAGCTCTCCATGACTTCATATTTCCTTCATCGAAAAGTTTTCAGTTTTCTCTGCGATGTGATCAAATGCTCCCACTATTCCTCATGATGCGGTTAAAGCCTTTTCGCACCATTTTTCAGGCTTTCTAGATCTCCAGCGCACCAAGGGGTGAATTCTCGATCATTCATTGAAGTAACAGGGCATGCCTCCCGAAATGCGTCATTCAGAGCTGAAGTTATTACTTTCAGTTGTGACTCCGCACTTCTTATGGTCCTTAGTGTTTTGCTTTCCTTTTCCTTGAGATTCTTCTACAACACCTCGGAGTACTTCACCATCCCTCGTGCTCCGAGGAATCCTTCTGAAGTCTCTTCATTGTAAAGGACATAGCAGGATAATGATATGGGACTTATTGGGAAGTAAACGCCCTTATCTTTCAAAACAATGCTCTCCAAACCACCCGCACCTGTGAGAACTAGATACACTTTAACGTCCAGCTTTCTAAAATTAAAATCAAAAATTCAATATCTTATCCTCATTCCTGAAAAACTATCCCCCTGGAGGTTTTTTTCCAAAATAGTTTGAAAAGTTTCAAAGTTTCAAAAACCTTTCAAAAAAATCACGTCGATATTTTCAACCGTTCAGAAGATATTAAAATTATTAGAAGATCAGAGAATTTAGTTCAAGAGGTGTTCTACATGTCCACCGTCAAGAATGCAGTTCTGGCTTATGAGATCCACGACCTTTGATAGTGGCACCAAGATTTGTTTTGCTCTCTACTCTCTCACAGGCCGAATTTATTATTTTTAACAATTGGTCCTTGGAATCAATTGGTCGGGAGTAGACGAGATCTTTCAAGGATGCATCCCATGAGATCACAGAATTCTGTGTGTCCGCTACAAATCACCTCCAAATTGGAAATGTTGGTTGTGTCACCAATAGATGCCAGGCACAAAATTGTCGGGGAGTCGAGGTGGTCAGATCTTCTATTTATGCCTAGATCTTCGGAACGGCAGAAGATATAGACGTGATTTTTATTTCTGAAGGGGGCATTTTTTTTTGAAAAAAATTATGAAATGTTAGATCGTTTGAAAGATAAGGGCGTGTTCTTTATAACACCCACCCTCCGATGTTCTTTGCAGGACTTAGGACATTTTAAGTAAGAGTATCTCTCTCCAAAAAGGAAAATTTTCAGTTTGAAAAATAAGAGTGATTGTAGACGGGATTTGAGCGGGTCTTAGAAGAAACGTTGGTCAGAATACCCCATAGAATCATTTGGCATATGCTGGAACACACCTTTCTGTATCACCCTGTATCTATAGATTGTTTTAGTACCCTTAATTATTTCACTTTTACATTATGTATGTCATTATGTTTGGGAAGTTTGGCTAGTGCATCAGTCTTCTGGTACACAGGACTGTACACATAAAAAAAATATTATATTTGGGCAAATATTCCACTACTATGCAAGTATTAATTTAGACGTAACATGTAAATTGCATAAAGAACCTTAACAGAAACTATCTAATAGGACACCTCTTTCAAAACATGCTCATACAAATTTTATAATCAAAATTACAAATACAAATTAATATTTATATACGAAAAATACCATCTGTGTGCTCTGAATGGAGTGAATTACTCTAAAGATACAGTTGAGAACTACTTCAGTACTTCAATTCAAACTATACCCCTGCGATTGCTTCACAATGCACGAAACTCCTCTGTTGGCAATGGAAAAGTAAATTTGCCAGGTATAAATTGAATTATCCTTAAAATGAAATGAAACACGAGGAAGGGATGAATATGGCAAAGAAACAAATAGACGAACGGGAGCCCATTTATCTGATGGCTCTTGTTGAATACAAAATTTTCTCTTTATCTCGAATATTACATTATTTTCAGATGGGAATGTGTAACGTATCTTTATTCGGTAACAGCTCCCCTGTTCATTCAATATATCCCCATATGTCTTTATTACTCCTAATATAGAACTGAATCAACCGGCCGGGAATCACATGTTTGGCCCCGTAAATATATCAATCGGACAATTGGGCCATAACTCAAATGATCAATCATCAATCATCTCCAGCTATTACCGGGCCTGCTCCTGAAGGACGGAAGAACATATATCATGAGATGAGAAGGGTGCTGAAGAGGAAAAAATTCGAGAAAAACAAATAGAAAGAGAAAGTCGTAGAAAGATGCAGCACATGTAGAAGGTTAGCAGGATTCGGATATGTAATAGAATAAATTAAATAAAGCGAACCGATTTTTAGAGCAATAGGAACCGATTCCAGTTTGGTTTTTAAAAATTTTTTAGCAAAAACCTCTCTCTCTCAGAAGGCATACCACTTATGGTGTCAGAAGTTGAAATCTTCTCATCCTTAAATCCACTTGTCGATTCAGTTCACGAAGGCCCGAAAAGAAAACAAATTCAGAATATCAAGATGATACATTTTGGCCATCAAATGAAACGAATCGCATTAGGGGACAGATATATAGCAGTAAGGCTTCTGTCCTCGTTCCCATTGCCTTCAACTGATCCATGAGTCTACAAGCTGGGCTATCCGCCCCCAACCCACACATACACCATATTCCCTTAACTTAATCCAGCTGACTTCTATCAATGTCCATGTGTACAGTAGTCGAAGGCGATACCATGCATAACCCAATGATTCTCTCTGGATACTGATGAGTGGATGTCAAAAGGAAGACGGAAGAAGTCAACATGATAAAATATCTAAAACTATCAATGGTGTCCCCAAAGGGTCCAAATCAATTTGTCCACACGTCGCAAATATAGAAATGCTGTAAATGCCTCGGATGGGGTGAATACTTGTGTTTTTGCCAAAATGAATGTGTTTGGCTTACATAAATAAGGAGTGTGACTCTTGAGCTTGTTAAGGGGTGACAAAATATAGCCAAGGAGCAGATATTTACATAAACTGAAGGATATTTTAGTGCATTTATTATTACTTTAATTTTAGTTCTCAAGATTTTGATACATTTTTTGGAAACATTTTTTGTACAATTTTTTTAAGGAAGACAATTAAAGGTTTTTGGTAACTTCTTTTAACAAAATTTAATTAAGTTGTGGACCAGGAATACCCGTAAGTCCGCACCCTAAAACCTATATTTTATTTTCCGCGAACGTTTTAAGGATCTGTTGAAATTTAAAATTGACCCTCTTTATTGCAAAAACTAAACAGAAAGCTAACGCTGCAGATCTATACCACCTTATTCGGGAGAAGGTCGGCTGGAGGCAGGGTTGAAAAGAGAATAGTTCTACAGTAGATACTACTCGTGATAACCGTCATCTAAACAGACTACTTTGATGAAGCAGTGCCGATATATTCTGAAAAGAACTTACAGAGATATCGACGACTGTGAGAAGGAAGCAAGAACCCTACAGGAGCCAACGACGGTTTTAAAAGTATCTCGTGAAGGGAGGGTTATTATACACAAAGCGATTTTAAGCCCCTAAAATCTGTTATCAGCATAATGACAGGTCGCGAAGGTCATAAAACAACACCGCGTCTTGGACTTTTGCAAAGCGTCCCATTCAGTCTTGTTCCTTGTCCTTGTCCTTGTTCTTTTTTCGCAATTTAATTTAAAACACGGGTAAGCTGCCTCGGTATTTTCAGGCCCCACCTTGATAATCCGCAAACAAGGTTAGACCAGAGTGGCGATAACCCAAAAGCCATAGAGGGCCACACTTAGGCCTCGAAAATGGCCTATTGTGATGCAACATACGTGGAACTTCACCTGTAAGGGCTCTTCGAAAGTAAATAGACAGAGGAAAACTAGAACCATCCCCAAGATTTGATGAATCTTACCATTTTTCCCAACTCCATGACTACTAATTTCCCCGGTGAGCCGAAAAAGTATTCACCTAATGTGCTCATCCTCCATTTGGCTAGCTCTGGATATTCGAAAAGAAGGCATTGGACATTTTCAACCTACTCCTCGTCCTCACAGTTTAAAAATTAAAATCAAGGACATAGTGTGACGCCTAATTCTCATCATCTCTCTTAGTAAGCTGGGATATTAATCTAGGGGTGGGGCAGATGCTGAAGAAAAAGGACTGATTTTCTTCGACTTGAACTTTGAATGTTTTCTTGATAGTTTTGGTTAGCACAATAGTTCCAAGTCTTTATATTAGTAAGTTCTTTAGTTTTTTTTTCACTTTAGTGTGGAAATAAATTTAAAGGTTGCACACAAGTCATCAGATTCCAGCGCTTTATTTCAAGGAGACAAATCTTTTACGACTTTTGTGTAAAACACACACCCTATTTGTTTTTTGCTTATAATAATAAAAAATATATCAGAAAAAAGATATCGTTATTCTCCGTAAACAAAAAGAATTAATAACTAATTTTCCCGGCTCAATTTGGCACATCTTTAAAACAAATTAAATTTTCTTTTTCACGTTTTTATGGGGCAAAATAAATTAATTCTTTGAAAATTCATGATTAACAAAATCTCCACTACATTTATAAATTGACAAAATGCAACCTGAAAGCATATTATTGCACCTTTTCCGGTCATATTGCAGCCACAATATGCACTCAATTTAATCCAAATATGAATAAACAAATATTCCTGGCAACAAAAAAAAACTGCATGCCAGACCAATGGACCACAATATGTTACCGGTCATTTTGGTTCAGTTGTCGCCTGTGTCACCTCCATTGAACGTAATTATTATTATTGCTGTTATTGATGATATTTCAACCCTGAAAATTGCTTGGTCGTCGTGCCTGTTAGCAATAAAATGTTAATATTTAAGTGCCATGTATGATTTTATTGAGTGGAAAATAAATTGCGAACTATAAATAAATCTGTTTAATTTAGTTTTTGGATACAGAAAATTGCTGGAAAACCAACAGTAATTGTGAGGTATGAAGGGTTAGAAAATCAAATCTAAAACCATTAAATTTTCTAAAATACTTTTCTAATCTCTTCTGTTTCAATTTAATAACCGAACTTCTGGATACTTTTTTATCAGCTTAGAATGCTTTTCATCCATACAGGTATCAGAGAAAAGAATTAAATGTTCTGCTAACTACTAACTAATTTCCATCTAATGGTCTTTAAAATTCTCTAAACTCAGTTGACACGATGAATGCCACTATTAGCATATAAGCTTTCGTGAGGGAATTACATGTTAAAATTCATTTGTCGTGAGAGAGCTTTTAAATGGGGGTCAGCGTTGGCCTCCATGATCTCAACGTGTTAATAATGTATTATTTAAGAAATAGTTTTGTTATCAGTTATCACCAGTATGGTTTCCGTCTTGACCACTCTACTAGTAATTTAATAATATTTCTTAAGAAATCATTGCTTGAAGCAAATAACGTCTCGGACTTACAACGTTATTCGTGCCACACATTCAAATCTATATATATCATCATTATTTTGGTAATTCTGTCTGTCAATCTTTCAGTTCAGTTAAACGGAAATAAATTCTGGAAATTTTCTAATTAATCGTGTAATTTTTGTTACCTAAACATAATATATGATACTCTTGACCGTGTTCCGTAAGGCTCTCTTCTTTTCCTAAGTTTCTTTCATCTTTATTCATTCATCTTGCCAGCTGCTTACATCTAGCGACATCATACTTGCTGGTGATATGCTAGCGTCTTTTTGTGTCCTTCCTGCCGAAGGGTATGCCTTTGGTATCGAAGATATACCGAGTCCAGCATACGTATCATATTTTATTTAACTATGATACTCTATCGTAAATTCGGTTGACTCTGCAGATGCCTCTTTTGATTTTTAACAAACTGGCTACCGTGTTATGAATTAAGTAGACAATAAGGTGGCATTTTCGGGTTTCATTTTATTTCCAAGATGTATTCCTTGAGATGTTTACAACTCCATATATAAGTTCCAGAGTTAAAGGCATTTGAAGCCGAGCAACGCAAGGGTTTAGATGAAACGATTTCGAACTACTTGGCCAAATGGCACAAAATTCAAGGTCGACTAAAGAAGGTTATATCGTGGTCCAGTACTCCGAAGCCGTGGTACAACCTTCATAGAGATTTTGCCCAGAAAGAGGGTATCAAATTTCTTATCGTCGTTGACAATCACTTCAAGTTTTTGAAGGTATTTTTAATGTCCAGAACTACTGCTGGCAGGAGAACGTATGTTGGTAAGGACTGTGTGAGGAGAAAATATGAAATGGATACCTGGTCGAATTTTGACTCAGAAAAATGCGCTGATAAGGCCAACAATTCAACAGGATTATGCCATCAAGATCATCTAACAAGGAGACCTTACGGCCTGGGAATTTCAGACTACTTTTAAATTTTGCACGGTGGTAGTGTCCTTTTATTGTATTAATAGAAGTAGTAGAAAATTATCAGGGCGTAGTGTCCGGCCATATTCCAGGAAAAGCGTCTTGAAATTTCCCAAGTAGTTTATATACAAACAAAAGAATTTGTTCCTCTGCTCGGCGGGCGGCCGTGTAGGTAGAGGACAGCGTAACCGCTTCAACCGATCCTGGTTCCACACGTAACTTTCTTCTTTTTTTTCCCCTTTTGTCACCCAAACTATCCCTGTGCATTTTTTAAGTCAAATTAAATAAAAAAGTTATTTATTTATGGTACGAATATTAAAATAAATATAACTATTTTTATTTGTTTGTTACGTTCCGTACTATATTAGATTTCAAATTCCAATTCAGTATATAAATTTCTATATACACATAAAACTTAAATAGAAAAAATAGAAATCGATGGAAAATAAGTTTCAGCCGAAAAGTTATTGACAAAAAGGAATATTTACCCCTTAAACATTCAAAAAGCCTCAAAAAAAATATGGAAAAGGGACAATAACCACAACAAAAGGAACGACGGAAGGAAGAAATATGCCATCTCATCGCACGAAATTGCAATAAATATGACAATAAAAGCCCAGTAAAACGGCACGGATAGGACGTGGCAAAAAGTGAGCCATGCTATTTCCATACAAACACATCCAAACGCACAAAAATGAAATGCTCATGATATTCAAAATAGAATGGTCCAATGGTAACAAAACCATTCTTTTCCAAGATGTCAATGGATGCGGGGTGTTGGAGCGCTTACAGAATACATTCGACGTCCTCAATTCCAAATAACCAAAACATATTTTCCTAAATGCCAGCAAGAGGAAGCGCTCCACAGCCAAAGACCGACCGGGCTAAAAGAATCTTCCCAGTCCTCCCCATCAGGCGCTTTGTAATCCTTCTAGCTTTTGCTTCGTTCTGGACAGAAACATGAATGAATCGTGGATAGCATTAGATCTATCAAAGCGAGGATGAGATAGATGAAAAAAAATGTCGAAACAATTCAATTATTTGTCCTTGGGAAGCCATTTTCCATCTTCGTATATTTTCCGAACGAATCCAGAATAAAAATGTCCCTGCCACCCTGGAGCCTATGAGGGATTGTGGGACATGCGAACCGACCATAACCAAACTGCCTGAGTGGATAGGATTTAACGTTGTATTTTCTGATGCTTTATGACCAGCGGGTGGGGGGCAAATATTTTAATAGAGTATCACCACAGTAAAGAAAATTGTGATCCGTTTCTGGTTAGCATTCCTGATTCTGTTCAGTTCTGGGGGGATTCTTTTCATTTTTGTCGGGCTTTCATCCACCCAAAGTGCTCTCGATTCGTCTTTTGTCAACAGTGGAAAGGGTGGAGAGCTCCATATGAACATCCCGGCCAAGAAGACTGGGTACTGGGTAGACGAGCATTTCGTATTCGTGGTGCGCGCTTTGCATATGGGAAATTTGGTATTGTGGATATGTGAAAATATGCCTCAATCGTAAAAATTTATGTGCTCAAATATTTTTGATTTTATTATCTTTTGGAAGCCTTAAGTCTTATCCTAAGCACTGCCTAAAGCTCTCTTATCGGAGTGATTTCCATTGAAATGATAATCCACTCCATTTATGGTGGCTGTATATGCAAATATTTTGGAATTGCTTCGAACATTCAGCCCACCCTTCCGGGCTTCTGTTCCCGAGCAAGTTTTGCTGCTCTGCTTACTTCGAGTATTTGTTACGAACAGTAGTGCGACTGCTATAAGTTTGGTCATTATCTGAAAGTTATTTAAAAGGAATACTATGCTGTTTGTAATGTAACTAAATTAGTTTCACTACATTGACTGAACTCATTGAATAGTGAATATTTTGATTTAAAGGAGAAGGGATATTAGGACATGGGATTGTGAGTTTACTTAAAGATTTAGTTCACCGACGGAGTTATAAAGCCTACGCCTATCCCGAAATGAGTTTATATAAAAACAAAAAGAAAAACAAGATTCAAATACAGACTCAAAATTTTTAGTGAAGAATTATAACATCAAAATATACACTCAGTTATTATTTTTTAATTTTTTTGTTCATATTTTTACATAAATGAATTATTTATTATCTTGCCTACAAATCCTACCGTTTTTATCGAGGTTATACTGAACGTCTCAAATTAGACGTGAATGACATTCTGTGATTAATTTTGGCGATTTAGAAAATGAAGATCCCCTAAACTTTTAATTTTTCACTATACGTGGAATTATGTAGAAATGCCGGGAGTACAATATCTCACTATTTAAAAGTTCTCTCAGAACAAATGCATTTTAACACGTAATTCTCTCACGAAAGCTTTTATGCTAATCGTGGCACTCAACGTCTTTACTGTATTTATTTTTAATCAGCATTAAATAAGCATTTATATATATGGATGTACAATATACACAGTAATTTTTTATTAAATCTACCACCCAAGGTGGGCAAGCTATTACTTTTCAGGAAAAGATTAACCACTTTTTCTTCGCCATGAGGTGTAAACCGTTCTGAATTTCCTGATGGACACGTGTATTTTTGAGCTTAATAAAGGTGAGTATCTACCGAGAGTCATGCATAGTATCTGACTGCTGATCAAAATCAACAATATACTTGGTGTAAATCACATTGGGACAATAATGTGACATAGGTGAGGATGTGTATATTGAACTTAAAGCCGAAACCTTAACCCATGAAAAACTGCAGCTTTGGTATATTAAAGTAAAATTTTCTACGACTTCGAATGATATAAAATTTTAGTGATGTATTTTGCTCACCATCACAATTCCATGTGTACGTAATTAAATAGTATATTTCATTATCGTCAAATATTTAAAGGTAAAATCCTCCATCAAAAGGTATCTCATCAAATTCCAACGCCCACAAAGGAACGTATTGTCACCAGATTGCCTTGTTAAGAAATCAAGTGTAATAATTGGAGCAAATATTGGATTTGGATTAACTTGCCCAACACACTGACGACAACCCTAGGGATTTTTGCTGGAGTTCTTGTTCTAGAGTTTCCATTTTTCTCGTTAATTCAACTGAAAGGAAAATTCTTGTTCACCTCCCTGCAAGAAATCTCTGTTTGTTTTTCCAGTACAAAGGCATTTTGGGCTCCACTCGAGTGATTCCGGAAAAGCTTCAACATTTTACATCCTCCTTTTTAATGGTAAAAGGGAAGATGGATATCTGAGCGCAGAGGAAACGATCGAGCCATTGTTTTTCAATAAATTTCCTTAATGGAAATTAATTGGTGGAAAATTCAAGGAAATTTATTTAGATAGAATTTCGACAAATATTTACACGTCTACAGAATTATAATGCGGAGAATTGAATAAGCCAATGAAAGACCACAGGCGTAAAATTTTTATGAGATCAAAAGATTGAAATCGGATTAAAGACAAACATAGTTAAAGCTGGTTTTCTATCCATTGCTGCCTGTGCTGAATAAATATGACAGAAAATAGTCAGTCCAGTATACTTTACAAGAAATGTTGTATCCTTTTTTATAAGGAGTCCTATGAAATCCTTTATCTGGATCTGGAATTTGAACTGCTTACGGTCTTTGGGTATGACACCAAAAAACCAAGATCCCAAACTGACCTGTAAACACCATGTTGTAGAAAAGAACAAAAAGTTAAAAATGGTATTAAACCAATATGGATATATATAGTGGTGGTTAAACCTATCCAGACATTTTTTACGACAGTCTGGTGGCCTAAATCATGCCAAATAATCGTTAAGGGACAATTGAATGATATAAAATATGAAGTGCATAGATATTACAGGTGTATGCTTTTCGCACCACATTCATAGCTGTGCTAAAAACTCTTCTGAGGTTTTCACCAAGTCTGTATGTCTGTATGGCAAAGAAGGCGGCACTTAGGATGCCGTGGAAAAACGCATGGCATCCCTTAGAACCTGAATATGCGCCTTGGAAAATCTTAGATTACTTCACAGAGATTAGGGAACTCAAATACCCAAGGGCAGGACCAAGAAAGCCGGATATCTGAAAAATTTCACAAAACTCTTTTCAATGACGGATCACTCCTACGAAAAATAGGGGGATAATTTTATATTCACATGGGTGCCATGATAGAACGGCAGGGCAGATGCAGGCATCTTCTCTAAAATCCTAAATCTATTCTGATTTTAAACCTGAGAAGATGGACCTTGCTTTACAAGGTACATATGCTGGCTCTGATTCGCGTTTTGGACTACATAAGAGAAGATCAGGTGCGAGACCACCACCAAGCGGCGGTCATATGTATGGATCGGAAGGAAATGATTTCATTTCTTACGCTGGAATCTGTACAAAAACTTAATTAATGTGCTTGGAAAAATGAGCTAACCCTTTGTTGGGTTAGAGAATACGTAGAAATCGAAGGGAACAAAAGCTGACACCTTAACAAAAAAGGTACGGTCATGTAGTTTCAAGGCCCAGAATTGCATTCCATCATTGGCAGAAACACGGAGAAGAACCTGATTGAGAACTGTGGGTCATAAAGGAATCCCAAAATTGGCGGAAGGGGGAAATGTGATATCCTCCCGAAAGGCTTTGAAAGGAATTAGACTGTCGAATGTATCGGCAACGAGAAAATTTCTAATTATGGAGCTAGGAACACTCAAATACGCACGAATATCACCTCAAAAGGAGATGGAGATCTAGGGGAATCATGGCACAGATAACTTATAATCAAATGTTCAATATAATAAGAAATGTCGAAATTAGGAAATTGCTTAGAAACACTCCGACACAAATCCACTAAAACGACTCTTGTCAGAGCGACGAAAAAAGGCATGAACTATGATTAGATAAGTACTATTCTTCAATATCTACCCAATCCAGCCATTTATATGATCCCCGACCACTGATTACTTCAAGGGTCCTGTTGTGATATTCGTACAAAGCTATATTAAATTCTTAAAGAAGACGTCTCTATGATTGAATTGACCTGTGCAATCAGTATCGATGTCTGGAAAACTTATTCATCAGTAATGGCATCATACCTCACGTAGGTTTCAATTCCTCGATTTTGAGGGTATTACAGTCCTTGCATGGTCCCATCGAGTTTTATGCGACCAGAATCAAAAGAATTAGGCCCTCTATCAGGATCAGTTCTAGGAACTATACCCGTGCTCCCAGACAATCCGGGGAGGTAGACGGCATTATAAACGACTGGTAGGGTAAACCGAGGTACCTTGATATGAACTTATATAGTATTCAAAATTCGTCTTGGACCAATGGGCATAATTAATACCTGACCCCAGTACAAATTGAACCAAAGAATTCAAGATGTATAAAATATCATACCGGCGACTCAACAAATATTTTGTAGTTAATCTTAAAATATCTTAAGCAGGAAGTTTATATATTTAAACGTACACTAAATATAAGGGAAACTAATGAGGGCTTCAGCACAACCGAATCTCTCAAGGCTGCACAAAAATCCTTCAATAAATTAACTTTCTCAAAGTTATGTAATTTATTAACAATAAAAAAAGCTCAGAATGGCTTTGTGCTCTGTCCACATTAAGAGCATAATGAAATGTTTCCCCGAAGTGCCCATCTGCATTACAGTAAAAAATTGGATAATCCAGTATCCAGCATACATTATCTAGTCTCGGAGCGGCGCATATCTCTACATATGTAAAAATACGGTCTCATAAATATATTATGATAACAAAGGAGCCGCGGCACATTTATTTAATGACAAATTTCGTATGTAATTAAATCCTTTAGGACACTCACCAACATGCAACTCCGCAAATGGATAAGCTGAGGAATATATGTACGAGTATTTATGCAAATGTACGTATCTATCGCATGGAGATGTTCACTACGTGGTTGTGTGTGTGTGTGTGCAATGCTTATTATGTTCTTTGTGTCGGTATAATTTGATTTTTTTGAATTCCAGATTTTTCTTTGTATAAAAACCAAAAAAAACCAAAAGGCCAGCCAACGCGCTGCGCTGCACGCCTTATGCTCGTTAATTCCTTTTTTTTCTTGCATTCCCTCAAAAGGGCAAAAAATTAAAAAGGACATTCGCCCAGTAAATAATGTGGCACGCATGACAAGAATTACAAAAGATAAATAAATTAAAAAACGCGATTTTGTTTTCCGCGCAGATTTTGCTCCTTTTTCATACTTTTACTGCTTTTACCACAAGAGATATTATGTTAATTTTTAGACACCGTAGAAAGGGGCAGAAATGCTCGTTTTGTTTAACTAAATTACGGAAATTAATTGTAAGGGTACAAACATTTTTGCTTTAGTTTTTTAAGGACATAAGCCAGAGATAAACTGAAAGAAAGTGAGCTTCAGTTATTTGTCACGGACTTGGAAAAAATCACGCGACCGTAGCAATTTTAATGAAATAATTCTTTTAAATGGACTCGTGTTTTTGATATGGTTAAATATGTGGGGAAGGACTTACGTAAAATGGCAACAAAAAAAATTGAATGAAAAAGTGTTGTGCCCTAAATATGTGTGACGTTATCACATTTTCTCGTTAGCGGAATGGAACTTTTTCCTTCTTTACGAAAACAAGATCATATTTTGTGAAAGGTTCTTATGGGACCAGATTAAAAGATGCCACATGAGATGAAACTCTTTTGCAGCACTTGTAAAAGACAAGTAACGTGATATGTTGGCTCTGTTGTAATGAATCGGCTCTTGATACCAATTCACTTATATAGCTGAGGTCTTTTATACTTTAAATGAAACGTGACACTTGCAAAATAATGAAATGAAAAAAGTTCCAATAAATCCATGTATTGCATACTTATCGGTGGCAAACACCGAACTTAACACCAAAGTTACCCAGGAACGCAACCCCAAAGTAATGAACACAACCCCGAACTGATGCGGATCAGTGTTGCCATTATAGAATTTCAAGAAAAGCTCGACGAAACTCCATATAAAAAAAAAGTGGCTGAAATACGGAACCGGGAGCTTTCTTTGTATAATTTATATATAGATAATGGTAGTGAAGGTAATAATTGTGGCTATCCAACAGGATCATATCCAAATAATCCTGTGATATTCTTGTGAGACTTTATATGGAATTAACAGGGTCAAACGACATAAAATTAATGCAGACAATTTTAAATGGGAGGGAATGATATTAGGGGGATCTCCGAACAAACGTTGATGAGCACACTTGAAGGAATTGATTGGTATACCACATAATTAACGAATACCCTGTTATAGTCTCGAAGGTTTTGATCGTGCCCATCCATCATTTAATATTATTAAATTAGAAATGTGGGTGTGCCATTGGTACTGTTATTGGTTTCATTCCACATAACAAATCCAGAAAAGATAACCTCCAAAAAATTTATTTTTGGACACCCTTTGCTGGAAAAACATCTTTTTTGGTCGAGAAGAAATCTAAATCAGCCTCAAATTCACCCAGTTACTCCTTAACAGTTCTCCTTTCACAGCAAGCGGCAGTTCATCCACAATTTCCTACTTCTTTATTATTGTCTCATATTTACCTATTAACCTCAGGGAGGGATCGCTTTATTAAAAATTTTACAATACCAAAATAGAAGATATCAACGAAAGTAGCATCCAAAACGTCACCGACAATATTGAAATTGAGCCAATATGTAACTTTGTGGCATACTTAAAGCTGGGTGCTAATAG
>QYTT01088780.1:0-11525 GCA_006980735.1 Dasypogon diadema | reverse complement strand
CAAAATTTCAACTATTAATGTAAAATACCTATTTCTTCTTCTGCTACCATTATTGATATAATAGTTTTGATGGCAATTGTTTTCGCACTTACAAACATGTCAACTGTACCGCCCGCGTAAAAAAGGATGGATCCTTTTGCAAAAGCCTGCAAATAACTCCTAAATGTAGAAACTTATAGAGTACGAAAATACTTACAAACATTGGCCTTGAGATAATAGTACACACGGACGAAACAAATCCAACCATTGAATCGGACATTTTGAATATTTTGCTGAAAACTCCAGTCATTAAAAACGTTCCTGAAATATAAACATAAAAATAATTAAATTAATTTTTAATGGAATCAGTGGAAATTTAACGAAAATGTAAAATAACATATGTATAAAAAAAGAGCCATAATAATAGATTTCTATAGTTGCTGTTAATAGATAGTCCATGTTTTTGTATACTAACTAAATTACTATGGCTACCTACAATCGTTGCTACAATGAACTGCCTGTTTTCTGCAGGCATAAGCATATTGAAATCAGGTAATTTTTATTGACAATGCATAGATTTAGATTAATACTCCTACAAATTAATATAAATAACTAAAATTATTGGAATAAACAGGAGTGATAACCGAGACTTTGAGTTGTCGATTTGGGAGTTAATGCTGCTCCCTTACACCTCTCTAGGTGTTAAAGCTAGTATAGATGCTCTGCCCAGAGTTAAGCCTTCTGGCAGCTCTTTTTACAGTTGGTGTTAAGCCTTAGTGGCTGCACTCATCAAGGAGTTTTGTCACCGCAAATTTGGCGGTTATCACACAGGTAACTTGCGAAATTAAGGGCAAAAACCCGCTGGCTCTTCAACAAAGCTAAGCGAACGTCGCACTGTTATGAATACCGAACGGCATATAATCGGGGACTCAGAAGATGTTGTGGTCGTCTTCCATTTAGTCTCCACAAGATTTCCCGAAAAGAAAAATTTTCTCGAACCATAATCACAAGTAGTGTAAACGCCACCCGTCTGCCATTACCCAAAAAGAAACATTTCCGTAATTGGAAATATTTCAGCCAAATTAAAATCTTACACACACACACGCGCCCCAAGAAAAGAATTCCAAGTTACCTAAGGAAAAGTTACGGTGGAAAAGTTGAGAGGTAGGCATGCATCTTCATGTCCGGGGGCAAAGATTCAGCTCAGCGAAAAATTTCCTTTTTTTAGGTGAAAGTGATTCTTGACGGAAAGGTTACCCGCGAAAAGGGACTGTATCGCGTCACTGCACGAAGAGGGGTTATCGAAAAACAAAACAAATATAAACAGAATTGAAGTGGTTCCAATAAACAGAATCTGCGAAAACCAGAGGGTGTAAACTGAAGTCAGAGTGTCTCCACTGTTTATGGTCAATCATTGTGCGTGCCTCGGTTGAATCTAACCCAAAAGGGTATCAAGTGATTTTTCGCGAGGGGTGACAAACTTATCCACCTGTTTCAGGTGCAATTAGCTAAACGCTCCCTCCTTACCTGTACGGGCATACGAAATACTCATAGGTGTTTGATTTCCGTAACCAAATTTTTCGGACTCACTAACTTCACTATCGAAGTTATACTTAAAACATATGTGAACATATGCATCCCATTTCAAATATACCCCTGTACTACTTCAACATACTCAAACTTAAAAAACTAAATAAGTTTTACAACTGTCATAAATAAATGTTTTCTTAAGGAAGTACAAAAAACCAGATATAAGATGAAGGAGAACATTAAAAATAGTAAAACTACATACCAACTGTTACAATAGCAGTGGAATAAGTGCTGTAAAGGCTATATTGCTCCCCGTCCCACTTCAAGCTTATTAATGAGAACTGATATAAATAATCCACTTCACCTGTTTAAGAAAAAATTACACTATGTATATTGTATTTACAACTTTTACCTAAAGTGGGTCCCAGAAATATAGCATATGCCACAACAAGAATTATTAAATATAGCCTTCTGTTTTTTTCCCTTTTTCTAAGGAAAACTTCTACGCAACCATATGCTAAAGTTGGATCGAAGAACTCAATTAAGAAATTTTTCTTAGTAGCAGGAACTTTTTCCGTTTTGTTTATGCGATTTGAATTTGGAAAGTCAGTACTGGCATCTACATCTCCAGCAGTCATCTGAAAAGCGTAGTTATCATGTTCACCACTAGTATTTTGTATCTCTTGATTATGTTGATCGCCTGTTGACTCGACTTCTTTAACAAAGAAAATCAAATACAAAATGCCTAAAATAAAAAATACATCTCCCAAAATGAAGAGTTCTGAAATGAAAAGTAACATTAAGTGCGACCACTAAAATCGTTTATGAGTTCAAGCTTACTAATGTAGCCAAGTTGTGTATAAAATATTCCAGCCAGTGGCAGCCCAAAAATTGGTATTATATTCGCAAACGTCCCAAATATGCCGAACCTAAATTAATAGGGCTATTTGAAAATTATTTTAAAAATGTAATTACAATAAAGTATTAACGCATTTGTGGTTTAATTACTCTCTCACACCCTTGCATCATTTCTTTCAAATAAATAAATTTATTTCTAAATAATTTAAACAGTCCTAAATAATACTTTCTAGATGTAGATGGTTTCAAACTCATCGAGAACAACAAAATGCATGACTAACTCACAATATAGTAAGCAATATTATATTCCTGAGTTCAGTAATATTCAGGCTGAAGAACACTGAAACTCTTGCCAAACAGTCTTCATTAAAAGTTTGACGCACTTTTGTTTTAGCTACTGATATTTTGTCCTCATAACGATCATATCCTGTAAAAAAGTTGTTGTTGACCAATGTGTTTACTGTATGTTGACTGCGATTCGTAAAGAATGCTTACTTTTAGGCCTTGTTCATGCATAGAGCAAGCGAACGATCTGCCTGTGAGTAATTTTCGTAATGAAATTCAAAACCATTGTTTTCCCATTAGGTGGCCACACAAAGAACGATAAGCGTACGATTTTTCGCGACAAGCAAGCGATTTTTTGTATTTCAAATCGGTTTGATTTTCTACCGGGAAGTCTGCGATAAAACCTCAATATATTTAGTTGTTAGCTAGCAATTGTGAAAAAAGTGACAAAATTAGTAAAATTAATTAAGAACTGCTAATTGCAGAAGTTCGCTACAGGCCTATTTTATGGGAAGATAATCATAGAGATTCACAGAATAACAAGATGATGATGGGCCGAAATTGATCCAGAATTTGTTTTTTACTTTTTAAGTTTGTTTTAATTTCTAGAAAATTGAGCGTGCCTCATGCATGTCCTCCCGACATTCGCAGATATTTGAAAAATCTTGTCGGATATCATCTTTATTCGCCAAAATTAAATCTCTTTTTACCAATGGAATGAATCCCATGTGTTCAAAATTGTTTTCGAGAAAAAAAATTCATTTTTGGCCTTTGGGGTATGAATTACTTTGTCATAAAAAAATCTTTCTTTCCTCATCTTCACAAGACAACTTTTCAGCAGCTGATAATAATAATAATCGAGTTCCCCTTCTAGCCCAGAAGGCGCACTTCTCGGCGTGACGCCAAGAACCTGTTACGTTCTTACCTCACTGAACGCAAATACGCCGGCTTGGAGATGGGTAGGGTCTCATTACCTTTCACCTCTGACCTAATAAGGTGTTAGTTGGACGCCACGTAGTTTAACGAGACTACGACCCGATACGTAAATGAAACACTTTACGTAAACTTGCTATGATTTATTTTCAACTTCGATTAAACACTTTATAAAACTAAGCAAAACTTATTCTCGGAAATCATTAAGTTCACAAAAAAACTACAACTTTGCCAAAATTCCGCGACGAGATATCCGAGATACCGCTAGCACATTTATTTAAATGGAAAAATTAAAAGAAAAAAATACTTATCTTTACCAAAGCCTTCCTTTTCCTCATCCAATACTTTCTCCTTCTGCTTTCCAACCTGTACAGCCCTTTTTTTTAACTTCCCGACTTTTCTTTTTTTCTTCCACTACTCCAATTTATAATTTTCTAACTTTTAACTTTGACACTTAACACATCCAGACTGATCCTTCACCCCGCGTATTGTAGCATATTTATTAAGATTGTGCCCCTTGGGACTTCCGGCCCCTATTCTGAAAACTTTCTAGAATCGGGTGCATCGGTAATTTTTGAATAAATTATTATTTTATATATTTCTTATTGATTCCTCTCCCTAGATTTCAGGAATCTTATCCCGTTTGCCCCAAAAATTTTTATTTCCCTATTTTCGCCCAAATTCGAAAACTTGACAGTTGTCACCCAAAAAGTTGCAAAGTATTAATTTTTGTATATTGGAGCCGGTTTTATTTAAAATATAGTTGCATTTCAGCCCTACGTGTTTTATTCCGCAAAAATTAAAGTTCGGGGTGTTATTTGTGGTTAAAGTGGTGGTACGTATAGGTTAGAAAAGCTCACTTTTCAAAAAAGATTATAAGGAGGACCTGCCCTGGTAAGTTATTTTTAGAGAACTGAAGTGACCTAAACTAATCTATTCTAAATCTCAGTGCGCGCACTGGCTCGGATATCTTTCGCGATTCATCTACAATAATTACAATATTAAGTTTCAACGTACTTCATGATGTAGACTTAATTAGATAGCATGAAAGCGTTATTTTTCAGCTAATATTCTTAGTAATTTTTCTTCATTTCAATTTTATGCTTAAATTCCTTGACTAGAACTATTTTCTGAGCTTGTTAATTGCATGAAATTAACGAGCACCTATTATAACCAAATATATTTAGAACTTCTCCTATCCTAAGTACCTCTCTCTAACAAAATTCAGATTTCTATCGATTTTCCTACCTATCTTAACTAGTTAATGGAATTCCTACTACCTTTAATAAATATAATTATCCATTCACTAACGTTACGTATTCCAGGAGCAAGCGGCATTGCATCCCAGTTCAACTCTAAACTTGATTAAATTCCCAGTGCGATATGATATTATAAGTAGGAGTAAATGTGTTGCGATGAGAAGAGTGCGCCAATCTGATTTCAGTTTGTTGCCAGAAATCTAACTGCGTAGCATTGAGATTTTGGTTACATCTAAATTACTCGTTCTATTGGAAGTAGAAAACGCTGTCGGAAGTGGTTGATTCGGTTCCTTGTTTCGTGCCAATGAGATTCTATCCTCCGAGTTGTTTGGAAATTATCAAAAGTTTATAACACAGAATTAACGCTGCATGCAGTTGAAGTGGGGCTGATAGCAATGCGTCGGCCATAGATCGTGACCACACCAGATCTAGATGAATTCAACGAGGTATGGGAGAAAGATTAGCGGGGATGTCCTCAATCCCAGGAATGCCAAAATGGAACCAGAATCCTTGTATAGGTTCTATAAGAGAAAAGATCTTTGCAGCATCAGTAGCCCTGAATAAGGGACGAACAACAACAACAAGGTATTATGTGAATATCATGTTGACTAAAGACTATTACTACATCCATTTCAGATTTCCGCCATTCATTGGACATTCACATAACAAACCGTTTACCTATCTCCGCATTAAGCGTTCACACATTTCGAAGAAATATGTCAAGTTTAGGCTCCCCGACAAGCATTCAAGACATATAACTGTTAGTAAGGCTAGTCTGAACTATAGGGCAAGGAAAAAAGTAGTTAGTAAGGTTATCGTTATACCACGAGTCACAAAAAAACGACGAAAGAACGACTTTTTATTACACTTTTGAATACATCTAAATCAAAGTGCTCCACTACGCAATTGACCGACGCACACATGCGATTCATAGGCTCGCGCTTAAGTTCTGGAGAAATTAATATGAAAAGGGGGAACTTCCCTCAAGTTACGACTATTAGTCCTGAACCACACCCTGCCACGGAGCTCCGACGAGTCAATATTCAAGTACAAGAACTGGTGGATAAAAACTACATCGGCAACCTTACGGCGCTTTTCCAATGAAGTCATGCCAAAAAGATTAAGCCGTTCGCGATAGGGCGGAAGAATCATAGGGTTGTTCCGAGAGAAACCTCTAAGCGCAAATCTAATGAACCTGCGCTGAACAGACTCGATCATAGAACTCCTAGGATCAGCGTTTAATGAAGCCCAGCATCGAGTTGGCCCTAAAAGCAGCATAATTAATGTGGGAAACAAAATCAAGCTTCACACCGAGGTTATTAACAGACTGTAAGCGAGGAATATTATTTGTTGCAAAAGTGTAGATGTAGGTAATCGAGTCGTGTTTTCTACAGAATTTATTTATATATTTATTTATGTTAAATTCCAAGTCATTGTGCCCGTACCAAGAATAAAATGTATTCATGCCCTTCTGAAGGAAAGCACAATCTCTGCGATCATTGATGAAGGAAAAAATCTTCATGTCGTCAGCATAAATTAACACCTTGGAATACCTCAAAAGATGCACGATGTCGTCAATTGAAAGGACAAAAATCAGAGGACCAAGTTGACTACCCTTACTACCCCAGATTTTGATGTTCTCTTAATGTTGACAAATTTGTAAAAGGAGCGTGGATCGCTGTATAGGCTATCACGAATATTGGTAATGTACTCCTTATAAAGAGCGGATGAGAGTACGCTGAACTCATTGTAGCAGACAGCACCAATGAGGAACACCTTCCAAAGCTTATTCTTCCTGTTCTTCAGAGTCATCAGCTCTCTGTTAAATCATGGAGGCGATGTAAAATATTATCTTTAACGTGCGAAGGGAACGCAGGAGCCCAACACCTCGAAAATCTTAGGGTAAAATAAGTTAATATCAGTGTTAATGTCACTAATACACAGCAAGGTCCTAAAATCGATGGAGGCGAGTCTGCTCGATAAATCCGTAAGGCTAGCACTTTTAAAATTAAAAAAGAAGTTTGATTCGTCGCTCAGACCAATATTACCTGGCTCATAACAGATGGATATGAAAAGAGGGGGTTGTAATGCTTTGATGTAACACAACTGCACAGATTAAGTCATTAGAATATTCATTTATTACAATTTAGCATAATTAAGCATTAGACATTGACATCACATTAATGCCATAGGTAGGCTAAGTAGGTTAGTGTGAATCTAAATTGTTGTATATAAAAATGGTTGGCAATAAACGAAGAATCAGATTAGTTTCAGATTCAACCAACGGCAAGTTGTTTTATTTCATCGCTTCACTTTGGCTGCAATTCGGTGGGTTGGTTTGCAATAATCTGCGTAACTAAAAAAATTCTGCTATCATTTTATCACAGGGTGATAGGAGTCAACAGTTGATAAAACAGATGGACTCGGTCCAACTATTATGTTACTTACACCTGGTGCAAGCCCAAGGAAGCACATGCATCTAGGAATTGAGATTCCCTGAATGAAAGGTTGTCATTGGAACGGTAGTCATCGTCGTCGTCATTATATACCATTAAAATCAGCAAGGAGAATAATTTCATCTATAGAGCTCACCATATTAGGGATATAATTTAAATAAAGTGTAAAGATGTCAAAAAGACTCTATCTCTTGTCGTCGAAACAGTTAAGCGAGTTAGGAGGAATATAGCAACAAAGAATAAGTTTCGTCTGGAGAAAGAAATCTTAAGAGCGACGATCTCTAGGTTAAGGTTGGTTGAAAGAGTAGAAAGAGGTAAAAGGGTACAATGTAGGTGGGTTTTGCATGCTATAAGCACACCACTACCCCGTGCTCCGAGTCAGCATATTCGTCCCTGCGAAAAACTTGATAGGACCGGTCAAAGAGTTCTCCGTCATAAAACCCTGGTGTAGCCAGGTCCCCGTCCGCTGTTTGTTTTAGCTCTTAATCCCTTACATTTTAATAGTAAAGAGAGAGCGTGCCTAGTTTTTTGCATTCGGTTCAGCACAAAGCAAAGACCCAGCCCTGGGTCCATTTACGCCGATGAGCACTTTTGCGGGGTAGAAACAGTGCCCTCCGACCAAAAGCCTGGTGAAGAAATTAAAGCAAACATAGCCGGAGTCGTTGTTAGTTTAAATGAGGAAACAAATCTGTGCGAGCGACCAGAATTTATATGTCCACAGCTTAAGGGAACAGAGGTGTCTCCGCCACACTTCTCAAGGACGTAGGCCACTACGTCGCGATATGCTGTTAATTCCAAAATATTATTGGTTTTATGTGGCAATGTTTGATCGTATTAAAGGGAATTTTGTGCACTTTAATAATATCTGAAATTAGAAGTATATTGCCCACGTAATATTACGAATAGTATTGTTATTACTTGAAAAGGTTTTCAAAACTTACCTGATTTTTAAGTTTGTAGTTTGAGTGATCGTGAACGGATTTACTGTTTGTTAACATAACGGAACATACAAATGACAATTAAGGGACTCTTAGGCAAAGCTTTCTGATCAAACTACAATACTTTTATCTTGTCCTGTAGTGCATTAAAATTCGTTAATTCTATGCAGGACTCTTTAAAGAAAGTACAAAAAGGTTAAAGAAACCCAAACAAAGCATTAATAACACATAGTTTTTTTAAATTAATGTTCGTCATTCTGGTCTCTCACTTGTGCTTTAACTGTTTTCACCATTGCCTCAATAAACCTGTTATTTTGTGGGTACCTTGGGCTTGAGGTGATGCACTGAAAATTCCACTGGGAAGCGAAACGACGAAATTCCGCTCAAAGAAACTGCCAGCTATCGTTACTTCTCAATATATTAGGGATTTCATGCAATAATTTCCCAAGGGCGTTCTGGTATTTTTGATGTGATGAGTTGTTCGTGTCGAGGAAGCTTCTTTTTAATACACGTGTGACATTTGCCGACGTACTCCTCGATCTCTTTAGAACAGCCTAACCAACAAACTGAAGCCTTGTCTCTAGTGCGACATTTCACAATTCTACGAGAGTCCGTTTAATAATTTCACTTCATAAAACTTTCGGGATTACAATTCTGTAACTGTGCATAAGAACCGCATCGTTTAACGAAAAGTTGTACCGATCATTGCAATATTCCAATATTAGCTTAGGGATAGATCAATTTTTCAGGCCACCCTTTTATGCTGAACTTGATGATAGTCTGCAGATATTCATACTTTTTTTGAGCCTCCTGAATTTGAAACGAATTTACCTTGTTCACAAATCCCAAAAACCTTTTGAGGTCAGATACATTCATTGGATGAGCAAATTCCTGTATTGTTTCCACTTTGTTTGTCTCCGGAAGTAATTCCGTTTTCGTTGACTCAGTGTCCCAGGTATGTGATATTAATTGTTCCTTCCCGTACTTGTCACTATTGAAAGTAACTCCAGCTGGCTTTAAGCGATTTAGGATCACTCTGAATAGAATATATCGTCCATATGGCAGATAGCGCTAGTTAATCCCTGAGGAATAGCTAGGGTTGCCAGTTGTACTGATTTAATCAGTACTGTACTTATTTTCATACTTAGAAATTTGCGTGTACTGATTTCGTATAATTTTAATTTCAGTACGTAAATGTACTGATTTTGTAAGAAATAAGATTATTTGAAACGAGAGCTAATGCTTTTTTGGAAAGTGTTATCACTTATTTGGAGAAGAATTTTGATTTTTATAATAATAATTTCGAAAAGCTTAGTATACTTTCTTTGGAGGAAATTCCTAATTTTAAAGATATTTTAGACATTGTTCAATGTCTTTGATGAATATGTGATCTTAAAATCATTCTTATCTCAAGCGGGGCCGTCGAATTTAATTTAACAAAATTATCTGTTGAAAAAAAGTGGATTAAATTTTTTGAGTGCGGTGAATATAATAATTTTGAAAAAATTATAAATTACATATTTTCGATTCCTCATTCCAACGCTGCCAGCGAAAGGGTTTTCAGTGACATATTTGTTTATTGGAGGAAAGAGAGAAATCGTCTACTAATTGAAAATTTGGAATCCGAATTAATTGTTAAAACTAATTATAAAATATCTTGCCAAAATTTTTTTAATTTCTTAAAGGGAGAAGAAGGGAAGCATATTGTGAAGTTAATCCAAACCAACGTTAAACACATCGTTGATTTGGTTTATTTGATCTTTATACATTATATTATAAATAATTGATTTGTTTTTCGTTTTTGGTTATCAGAATTCTTTATGTTTGTTATATATACACATTTATATAATTTTCCTTATCGTGGAAGAGTTTTGTTTTTATCTTTTCTTTTGTTTATTATTAATTTCTTGAACGATATGAGAAGTAGTGTAAGACTAAGGAAATAAGAATAAAAGTATTTAGAGTTCGTTTACGTTTTTTTTGTTTTGCTCGAAAGATTTTATGCTAGAAAGTACAACTGACAATGAACGAAAATCTTTGAACTGAATGTACTGATTTTTGTCAGTGCCAGATCTGGTAACCCAGGAATAGCTTTGATTTTCCGGTGGAAATGTAATGCCAAAATGGAAGCATCTGAAAACCAAATCACCCAAATGAGTAAAAAGTGTCGTAAGATATTGACATTCTGGAGCCAACATAATCTGCCAAAACACTGAGTTTGCGTCTAACCTTGTGAAAAACTTGGCACTACTCAGTTCTGTCACTGACATTTGGTGCAATTCTCTTTCGATGCTGACATTCACTTTTGTCCCATCGACACACAAATGAATGTCACCACTGGGTTTATTTACGATGGAAGCAGGAGTACACCATTCTGTAAGTTCTTCCACGGACCTAGTCATTTTAGGTTTCACCATTTCATCTAATTTATCCCGCAATTTTCTCATTAAAAGAATGGGGACTCTACGTGCAGAATGTATTATATGTGACTTAAGTCTGACTTAAGACGAATACAATATTTACCTGGAAAACACTCTAAATCTCGAAAAGGTTGAGGAAAATCCTATTTTATGCGTACTCCACTTTTTACACCTTGCAGATTATTTACATGGGAAACAATTTTCAGCGTTTCACTCGTGCCAAAACCCCCCGGTTATATACTCTTAAAAGCCGTGAACCAGAGAAAATGACGCACACAACTACTAGGAGGTGTAGGCCCTAAATTCAGATCAAATTGCACTAATTCTTATGGCAGAATGGGAATTTTTTTAGTTGAAACTGGCGTAACTCCGCAACTATCCTTCCTACTTAAAAATAGTGTCCTAGAAATTTTAAGTCTAATATATCTACTTTCTATTGATGTGAAAATAATTATAGTATATAAGTCAATATTGTGCACATTTTTGCATTCAAAATAAACTAAAAATTTTTCTTGTAACTGCACTGACAACGGACCGTGAGCTTTGGCTCGCTTTCTGCTGGCTGCCACTGGTATATAAGCGAGAAATGGTTAGTTTCGTTTGGACTGAACATTTTCTGTATTTTTGTTAGTTAAAACATTAAATTTGCCATCATTAGAAAGGCAAAGAACCGGGCTTTAATTGCTAGTTGAAACTGGAAGTGCAATAAATAGAAAGAAGCAGACAGTTTTAATGTTATCAACAAGTACAACAAGTTAAATACTGTTAAAAATTTCAAACGCTTAGGAAGACCGTGTAAGTTAAATGAAAGAGAAAAGCGAAAAATTTTAAGAGGAAATTGCAGCAGAACTGAAAAATAAAGATGGA
>QYTT01088773.1:1863-18198 GCA_006980735.1 Dasypogon diadema | reverse complement strand
CTCATTCAAGAAAAAGAAGAAGTTTATTTGACGCTGTAGGTACGGGATTAAAATTTCTAGCAGGCACAATGGATCAAAATGGTGAGATAGAAATTAAAAACAACCTAGAAGCCCTTTCAGCAAATAATAAAAATCTTATAGAAGAAAACAACAAACAAGTATTAATAAATAACGAGATTTCGATCCAAATTAAAAAAATTAACAAAGCATATAAGAGATCAACAAGAAATTATAACGCAATATTTGGACAATTTCAGTAAATATAACCAAGACCATGTTTTAGAGCTACAGGACGAAATACGTTACATGCAATAAATTTACCAAATAAACTACGACATCAACCTGTTAAAAACCCCTATAGATGACATAGAGCAAGTAATATTAACCAGCAAATTAGGCATATTAACTCGAAACATCCTAACCGAGCAAGAGCTAAAATTTATTAATAATAAAGAAAGCCTCAAGGACATTAAAATCGTCGTAGCATTCCAATCTGACCAAATAATAATAATACTCCTCATTCCCGAATATTCTGAATTCCTTTATTCCAAGATTTTAGTCGAATCTATTCCAAACAGAGAAAACAAATCCTTGCACTTGGACGAAAATACATTTATTATTGATCAAGTTGATAATATTTATAATGAAAATGTAAAAGAAAATTTAAAAAGAAATCTAATAAAAATCGAGGACAATTGCATATCAAGTATTATGAATTTTAAGGAAGCACATTGTATCTTAGAAAAATTTAATAAAGAAGAGATTAAAGAGATTACCCCAGGAATTATAATAACCAAAAATATTGTGAAAACGCAAATTACACAAAGTTGTAACAATTTTAAAATTAGCATTTATGGTACCAATTTAATAAAATTCGAAAATTGTAAATTAAGAATCAGAAATAATTCATTTGAAAACTCATTCCTTAGAATTAAGGATAGCGTTGTACTTCCATATTTTGTAACTAAAGTAGTCGAAAACAATAAATACTGTATTAAATTCGAAAAACTACACGTAAATAATATAAAATATAACAGAAAAAGGTTAGAAGAAATTACTGTAGAAAATAAATAGAATAAATTTATCAGTTTGCCACTAAACATATTTATAATCAAAATATTATATAAAAGAAAAACTGTAAATAATACCTCGTCGGAGCCTCAGTCTAACGGTGGGGGTGTTATAAATAATTGCGTCCCCATAAATATAATATAATTATTTACGTAGTGTTACAATACCAAGCACAAACATAATTTAATAGAGCCATTGTTTATAATTTTTCCCATGATACATGGCACGTAGAGTAAAAGGTAACATAAGTTTTCGCGGAACATTGCACCTGCAAATTAATGTTCTCATCCTCTTGCATATCGGAAAAGATCCGAGAATTTTAAAGTTAATGTCAGCGATTCCCATCGCTCAACAGAAGTTTTACCTTTGAGAACTAAAAGCCAATATCGTAATTCCTACTGTATGACCGAGGTGACGAATAGGTTGAATAATTAAAAGTATTAAGCTCGAGATCAATCCTGCTTTTGTTTGGAAATACCTGGGAATGAGTTTTTGCTCATTGTCGAAACCTTTTTTTTTATCTAAAGAAATCATGGCTATCTGTGATGTTATGCGCTGGTGGTAAGCCAACAAAATATTGCGGCCAGGAACACAATAAAACTGTTCTCAATGTATCATCGAAGCAATTAATGATTTGAGTATAGCTCGTAGTGCTAGACTACTTTGTAGTCAAAATTGAACAAGGGTTGCTGGCCTCTATTCCCCATCAGGCGCATAACAGACCTCTTCCAACGGGAAAGAAAGCCGGTCCGAATTGAAGACCTCTAACAGATCAGGAATCAAACAATTTCTTAAACGTATAAGGAACTCTGGAGTCAGACCACCATAACTAGCAGAGGTACGATGTTACCACTCCTTTGTGGCGAATAAAGCTCCTCAATTTTATCCTTTATCTGAGAAAGAGGGCTCAAGGGAGATTTCACAATATATGCATTTTTGTATTTTATATTTTACTCTTAATATTTTCTAGACATTCTTAAACTAAAACATAAAATATGTATAGAATCAGCCTTAGGCTGATTACTTGATACCCTATATAATATAAATACAGTGCATCTCATAAAAATCTTCTGTACAAAATTTCAAAGTGACAGGTAGCTTCCTCTTCGAATTATGTCAAATAATTCAAAAATCCAATATGGGAAAATATGAGCTATTTTAATTTTATTGGTTAAGCGTCTCATAAAACTGCTCCTTACTAAATTTGAGATCTGTACGTTGTTCCCTATTTGAATTATGCCCAACAATCCAAAAATTCAATATGGCGGCCTATTGAAGGAGTGGGAGCATTCGCCCCATTTTCAAACTCAGATCTACAAATTTTCTAAAAGTAATATATACCAAATTTCAGCCTCCTAGCTCAATTCGTTCCCGAGTTATCGTGTATACAGACGGACGGACAGACGGACATGCTTAAATCGATTTGCTTTCACACTATGAGCATATGTATATAATTCATTCTGCTCTAACATTATTGATACAAACGTTGGATCTAAACTAATATACCCTATGTATGATATAGCTCATATGTATATGTATAAAATAGCTCATATTTTCTCACTCCTTGGTCAGGCCGAAGAGGAAGCTACCTATCACTTTGAAATTTTGTATAGATGTGTTTTATGAGACTCCACGTCGGAAAAATGAAAATGAGCCACATCTCCTCACTCCTTGGTTTAGCCAGCATATTCAATTTTTGGATTATTGGACATAATTCGAAATGAGTGCAACCTATCACTCTAAAATTTTGTACAGAAGAGTTTTATGGGATGAATTATATTTATATCATATAGGGTATCAAGTAATCAGCCTAAGGATGATTATATATTTTATGTTTTATTATAATAAAGGTTATCAAAGTTTAGAAAAAATTCGAAAAAACTCCATAAAAATTTCACGATTACATACAAAAAATATTATATGACTGATAGAACAAAAAAACCTTTGTGTCCTATGCCGGGGTGGAAGGAGGGGGGATATAAACTGTACACTCTTGACTTTTTTAAGGATACTTGAAAGGATACGGGGTTAAAATTATTAAACTCCATTTATCCCGCTACTCTCTTTTCACAAAAATTAATATATGGCGATTATCATTTCGCATAAATAGAAGCAAATAATTTAAATGCCAAAAAATACTTACAGTAATAAAGAATCATCAGGTCCTTTCGCAATTTCTGGATTGTGCCCTTTTGCCTCAATTCGTCCGATGATGGATTTGAATTCTGGTTTCTTATTAAAATGCGTTTCTTCCTCAGTAGCATCTTTAGGTGAGCTCCTGATAAGAAATTAACAAAATATATTAATTTTCAAATATTAACTATAATGGTAACAGATAGTAGAACTTCTTTATAACAAAATTGTTTCAACTCATTTTCCGAATGTACAATAAAGTGACTTGATTTTAATCAATTGGTCGCAAATTTATAACGTTCCCTTTAAAAGTAATAAAATAATTTAAAGGTGCCAACAAGATAAATTAATGCAAAGTGTAGATCATTTAAAGGGATTTTATCTAATCATATAAAGTTCGTACAAATGCCTGGAAATTATTGAAAAATTTGTTTTGAGTGTTTTAAGATTATTACTTTACTGTTAGAATAAATACCGTACAAATTCCTTTTTCATGGAATAAGGTTATCTGTTACAGAGGTTAAGAGTTAAGGTTATCTGTTACAGACGATTGTTGCATAGCTAGCAACTATACAATGCGAACCCAGCACTGAGCACTCCAGACATATACTTGATAGGAGTAGGCAGTCAGTCGTCACTAAGTCTTTAACCTGTACGAACAAACCTAAATAAATAAATGAGCCGTTTATTTTGAAAGTGGTTTAAGTCACATTTTTCAATGTTAGTAAAAATCGAAATGTAACTGTAAAATAAGCCATTTAAAATTAATTTTTGCCCTGGTTGTAAAAGTGGACTTAAACCACTTTCAAAATAAACGGCTCAAATATAAAGCCATATGGTGTTATTTTTTGAAGAGAAAATGAAACATGGCGCACTCGGTAGGATCCGAACCTACGCTCCCATGAAAATGAAACATGGCGCAGCCGGGTTATAAACATTAAAAATTCATAGTTCAAAATAAAGAACACACAAAGCGGAAAAGGCAAATTCAGTGTTTAAAAAAATGTGTGGTAAATAAAACCGCGAAAAAGAAAGATTTCTCATCCTTTCCTGTGGTATATGGCTCGAAATATTAGTGGCGACTCAAAAATAGAGGTGAAAAGAGACATTTCAGCAGAAACTACAGAAACAGAGGAAAATCAAGAAACAAACAGTGAAACGTTAGATACAGAAAATCAAAATATAGTGATAATTGAAAGAGGTAACATGGACGCATAAGGAACCCAGCACTGAGCACTCTAGACATGTACTTGATAGGAGTAGGCAGTCAGTCGTCACTAAGTCTTTAACCTGTGTTCTTTTTTGAAGAGAAAATGAAACAACTATCAGGTTGAAAATAGAGACAAATTTTATTTCTACATACTCATCGTTATTTTGTGCTTCATATTTTCATTTCATTTCAGATAGTAGTTCTCTGAATCAAGACCCTTCGATTTTTAGAAAACGAACGGATTTTTATTACTGTCTACAAATATTTCCAAAAATTATGTTTTAAAAATTTCGAAAATATAATATCTGAAGTAATTATTGCTTTTATAAAAATTAAATTGCATGAGGGTTGAATGCTTCGAACCAAGAAGTACAGCTGAGTTCTGTGCAAGAACTACTTATGTAATTCGAAGCGACCGTGTAAAGAAAATGGGAATACGTAGATAATAAGCTCAATAAACTCGACGTAAAAAATGCAGCAATATAAAGAAAACCGATCGATTTGCTTATATCGACTGATTTGTATCATACTTTTCCAATCAATTAAAACGAATTCGTAAATTCCCCACTGTTCATATTTGATTCTCCCCCCGTTTATCATAATATAATAGAAATTACTGTGTCTTCCGAATAACATTTTTTGGTTGTTTTAGAATAAATAAGGCTTTTAGTGATACGGGAAATGCTCCCGTCTTTCTAAATAATAATTTCATTTTCATAATGGAAAAGAACTATCCACAAGAAATGATAGAGGCGGATATGACAGCAATACTGTTTAGAATAGTGTCGAGGATGTTATTTTTGTTAAAGCCGATGTCTACCTGAGTAAATTCAAAAATGCGAATTGGTCGAAAACGAAAAAAGTCACTTAATGTTAAAATGGCAACAATCTCATAATGGTGCAAATGGTCGTAATTAAGAAAAAAAGAATTTTATAAACAAATTACCTGGTCGGACTTACACCCATCTTCCACACACCTGAAAGAATAAAAGGTAAGGCGAATGAAGGTGTCAGTGACACCTAAGCAATCGAGTTCAGTAAATTTTATGTGTAAGAAAGCAAAATTGTGGGAATAAAGTGGAATAAGGTTGGAATTTATGAAAGGTAAGTAAATTATTATTCTCCCGAGGCAAAAATTTGGTGAGAAAATTCTTTTGCTTTGTAAACAAAATTGCATGCGCATGTCAGCTGTCAGTTTCTCTAATAACTTGAATGGCTTATGTTAACATTTTTGTCATTATAACTATCGAGTTTGCTGAAAATGAAGTTGTTTTATACAAGTGACTCAAGAATTTGAATTAATATGTTTTCTTAAGCCCCCACCAGAGGTAAGCTTAAGAGATCTTAACGCAAAAAGTAATACATTTTCTTAAGCCTCCACCAGAGGTAAACTTAAGAAAATTTCATCGTTAAGGAATTCATCAATTACAAATTCCAACAGTAATCATTTAGCAAAGTTTTATAAAAAAAAGTGTAATCAAGTCAATATCTTAAAAAGTTTCCGAAGTGCAATAGATTTTTTCCTCAGAAACAAAAAATAAATATTGCATTTCGACCTTGTTATAAAGAAGTTCCACTGTGTTATATAAATGTATATCTACAGTTCTGAATAAACTTTGATGAAGTGGAATTAGAATGAAATTTAAGGAAAAGCAACTGAGAATGAGTTATCGATTTTATGAACACGCAGCTATTTATGTGTATTTAAATTTTATATTCAAATTGGCTTTAAATAAAACAATTTAGGGATAAGACTCATACTTCAACGAATCACGTTTAGCTCTGAACCGAGATTTTTCTTCCACTTTTTTTACTCCTTCTGTGGTGGATGAAGAACATGGAAATTCACCCGCCAGCTGGATATTGTGGTTAGATTGAAGTGAAGACGTCACGCTCATAGTTGTTGCGGTAGGCAGTTCGCGTGATGAAGGTTGGAAAATCAAGGATGGGTGAGATGTTTTTGATGATGAACTATTACGCCTAAAGTTGCTACATAACAATGAAGAAAGTACATTTTTTGTGATGATATAATATATTCTATTTGTTAGAAATAAATCATTCACTTCTGAGAAACGATAACAATAACGAAAAAGCATGCATTGCTAAATTTTATTTTAAAAGAAAACAGAGTAGCACATGAGAGCGATAGTATTAAGAATTTTAATGATATGAGTAAAATGACTTTTTTAAAATAATTTTACAAACGTGATACTTGAAAGTACCTCCCTGAGGTAGGCTGAAATTCTTCCCGAATCACCTCATCCACTGTTTTAATTTCACCTATAGAAGTTCCTTTTTGAGCTTTATTTTCGTCTTCCTGTTTAACAATCTGAAGAATTTGTAATGCGCGATCCTCAGAATAATTCACGCTTTCAAGCGCCATTATAATGATTCTTTCCGCTATGTCCTTGTATCGTTGTTGAAGTCGAACTCTTACTGCAAATAGAGGAAATTTAAAGTCAATTTTATGCGATTTTGTTATTAAATAAAATAATTAGCATAATATATAATATCTGTGGATGAGTTCAAGAAAGGCTGATGACAGTTTTTGGCTGTTTGGGGTTAAAAACACTAATGTACATAACTTTTCCCTCTCTATCTTTTTATACTTTATGTGATAGATAGGGTATATTAGTTTTGATCCAACGTTTGTACCGCATAGAACCAATAATGGCTAGAGCAGAATGAATTATATACATATGCTCAGAATGTGAAAATAAATCGATTTAAGCATGTCCGTCTGTATACACGTTAACTCGAGAATGAATTGAGCTAGAAGGCTGAAATTTGGTATATATTACTTTCAGGAAATTTGCTGATCTCAGTTCAAAAATGGAGCGAATCCCCCCATTCCTTCAATAGGCCGCCATATTGAATTTTTGGATTATTGGGCATAATTCAAATAGGGAACAACGTATAGCTCTCAAATTTAGTAAAGAACAGTGTTATGAGACGCTTAATCAACAAAACGAAAATTGCTGACATTCCTCACTCCTTGGTTTGGCCGGCATATTGAATTTTTGTATTATTGGATATAATTCGAAAGTGAAGGGATGCCAAGTCAGAAAAATTGAATTGAAATGAATGAAAAATTGAATTTCCAGATTACTGGACATAATTCGAAAAGGAAGCAGCCTATCATCCTAAAACTTTGTACAGAAGAGTTTTATGGGATGAACTGTAATTGTATCACATAGGGTATCAAGTAATCAGCCTAAAGCTGATTCTATATTTTATGTTTATATAAGTATCCGCACTTACCTGAGGAAGAATAAAAGTGTTTAAACTTATCAGGAAAACGGTGAAGTACAAGGAATCCTATAAGGCACGATTTACAAACCTTGTATAATGGACCCATTGCCCTCTCAGTGAATGAAGTAAATGATTTTAAGAGCCATTAAGGCTTATGTTCATTCCAATAATGTAATTTATTACTCAACTCTCATTAACTCATTAACAAGTAGTGCAGAAATCGATATCGAAGAGATAGTTGATTACGAAAACGATTTGGACGTTGTTGAGCACACAAAATAAGTTTCTTTTAATTCTTTTTTCTTTTTTTAATTCTTTTTGTTAATTTCTTATACCATTATGAAAAAATAAATTGAATTTAGTTTGGAATATTCATTTTATTTCGAATCGAAATCGAAAACGGCCAATGTCAAGATGATTTTGCAATAAAGAATTGTCAAAAAGGCCAATGTCAAAAAAATCTAGCATAAAGGATTTCTTTTATTTCAATTCCCAAGAAATACTAAGTTCCTCAGATTTTAATCACATTAACTAATTTTTGTTTATTTGGTTTATTAGAAAGGCAACAATCAATATTAAAATATCTGTGTAATTAGCATAAATTAAAAGAGCCATTTTTGACATCAGCCCTTTTTGAACTGATACACATATATTGTATGTAGCACTAGCCTAGTTCAATAAAATTGTAAAACAAGTTCACAGAGCAGTAAAGAATTTAAACCACGTCACGTCGATAATACATTGCGCAATACTATAAATAAAAAATGTTTTAACACTGAGTTCCTACCGTGAACAAAAGAAAACTCAATAATGTAAACCAGTTAGGTACTATTCGAGTAAAGTGTTCGAGTAAAGTAAATTGTTCTCGTTTTTCTCTTTTCCATTATTCCTTAAAGGTTGCGGTTACTTGCTATGATAGTTTCAGACAATTTTGTTATGGGATTTCGAAAATACAACACCTTTTAAAATTTTTTTCTATTTATTTATTTATTTACAATTAGTTCGATAATCACTAGCTAACTTCACAATTTATTGATTGATTTATAGTTAGTTCAATAATCACTGGCTAGATACACAATATAAACTTATTAAATCTCTACTATCACTTGTTGAACGAACCGACACTTGAGGAAACAAGAATTATCAAAGTAATTTTTTACAAGATTTGGAAAGCTTTCTGTCTCAGTTAAATGAAATAAAATACCTTCGAACGGAGTCAAACCAGACGTTGACTCATCAAAAAGTCTTGGCATTTTCGCTTATTTGCGTTAACGCGTTTAGGGAAATATGGTTTGAAATTTAAGTTAGGAATTTCGTAACTTGACTCTATCGCATTTGCTTACTTACCGCTTAGAAGAAAAGAACGTCATATGAACTGCCTACCTGGTTTAAATAAAGGGAAGGAAAAAAGAACAATAGATAGCGTTATTAGATAATATCTTGCGACAGAAGATTCTGCAATTTTCCGTTTTCTTCTCTTCCTATTCGATATACAACGTGCGTTGCGCTCTTTATTTTCAACATGCCACGATATGTATATCTAATTTACTCCCCGTATTCTAACAATGACTTCGAGTCTGAAAATTACAAGAAAAAGTATTGAGGTGTCCGCTTCTGATTTCCTTGGAATTTTGATATGTTTTAAAGCCGATTTGAGACTATGGTAATATAGTGCTGTTGGCACTATCGCAATTTAGTAGCGCTGTTGTTCCATCGCACTGTTTCTGTTGACATTGCAAACTTAAAAAGCAGAGCCTATTGCTAATAATATAAATAGAGTTCAAAAGTTTTGCTCGCATTTTACGAAAATTCTCGCTATTTCTCCCACAAACTCAGACGCAAAAAAAGCCCTGTGTTCCCACCGACTATGTTTTTTATATAAAGTTTTTTAGAACATCCTGCAATTTTTTCATACTGCCAATTTTTCCCTTTATCGTTCAAAGGAGCTTTTCGTGGGAAAAAGCTGTAACTCTGCGGCAATATTTAAATTCAAATCCAATTCAAATCACTTTGGGGTTGCGTCGCTGGGTAACTTAGTTAATTTGGACTGGTGCAGAAATGAATTGCTACGGACTCAAAATAGATTCGAATTGACTTTTAATGATCTATTGAATCAAAAGAGTCGGAGACACATTCATTTTTCATGACCTCACAATGTTTATTTTGTATGAGAAATAACTGAAAAATGGCATTCATGTGTAAAATACTTGATGTTGCCGGCGATAGGTATGCAATACATGGATTTAATTCGTTTCGCAAGATTCATACAAAGTCAATTAGCGATGAACTCATATGTTGAACAGCGCAAGAGTAAGAACTTCATACATACAATGAGCGAATAAAGCTTTGAAGTTATTCGCTTGACTTGGTATGAATTTTGCGAATAGAACCAAATTTTAGAAAAAGGGTGTGTTTGAACGAAAAAATTTTAATTTTTTAATTAGAAAAGCTCGAAATATTTTTTACATCATTAGTTCCCTAAGGCTTCAAGCTGTTAAACAATATCTTAGTTTCTTTCATACTTTTGGCGACAAGGCAAATTGAATGAAATAATTTTTCATATTCCCATAAGAATCAATGTAAAATGAAGTACGAATTGTACTTCTTTTACACATTTGAATGCTAGGCACGAATAACGTCATAAGTGCAAAACCGCTCTCAGTTTAGTTTGCGAATAGATTAATGATGTTATCAAATATAATGTTACTGATGTGATTTAAATTAATGCTTTTATTTCTACACAATAAACGAAAGCTTTCGCAAACTAAACAGAAAGCTGTTTTGGACTTGCAACGTTATTCGCGCCTAGCATTCATTTAGAGATTTTGTTGCCCAGGCCTGTAACATAAAGAAGTCAATACTGTATTGCATAGTATAGCCCCGTTCAAGATTTCAATTTTTGTAGTCGATTGCAATTTCTATAAAATAATGCATTTTTCTTGAAATAATTTAAGAAAGAGTGCTTCTTTAACATAATTTTCCCTATCACGATTAGAAAAATTGTTTTACATTATGGGACTGTTTAAGGGAGCAATTTATCCAAAGAAATTCAAAAATCTCAGTTATTTTATTTTTATTTTATTTTGGTAAACAGTGTTTTCCAAACACTTCTGTGCATTTTTTTCAACTAAAATATAATTTTCCTCATGTTTTATGCTAATGGGACAGCGCTCCGTCCTAACAATTTTACCCGAGTTTGAAACGCCGCAGCAGTTATATAATAATAGATATATAATATTAAAAGTGGCCTACGCACTATGCGGGCCACGCGCAGTGTAGGGTTCCGTAGAAATTAAGCAAGCACCCTGAGATCATAAGTAATTTAATTAAAAAAAAACAAGACGTAACTAAGTCCAATATTTAGGTACGTGTAAATAGGTGCAATCGTTCCGCTGATAAGAGCCAAGCCTTCAAAAGTGAGATAAGATCAGAAGGTAGGTAGTTGGGTATCTAAAATGTCCAAAACCAATTTCAAATTGCAAAATAAAAGTTTAATCTTTTATGGAATAATTAACTGAAATTGAAAAAAAACAAGGGCCAGTATATTGAATGTTAAGTTTTTCAAACTATACTCAACTCAAATCAACTAATCGTATCGAAAATTTCTAAATTTTCAAAGCGCAAATCGCGAACTTATAGGTAGCATTTCGAGGCACATCCGAACAGCACCTGGACGCTCGCGCTTATGAGCGTATTTCACTGCAAGAAGTTCCCTATCGAAAGTGGAGTACTTTTTTCGTTAGGCTGTAACCTTTTTGAGAAAAAGGATAGTGGCTCCCATTTTGCATCATTGCACTGCTGTAGTACTGCGCCTACTGCGTCGCCTGATGCGTCCACCCAAAGGCCAATTTTGGAATTTGTTTTAGGGTGTACTAATAAAATTTGTCTCTCTAGAAGTTGTTTGATTGAATTAAAAATTTTTGTATGTAGGTCAGACCAGTGAAATTCTGCTTTTTGCTTGGGTTTAGATTTTGATACCTTTAACAAGTCATAAAGAGGAGCGGCTATAAAGGATATATTGGGCAAAAATCGATGATAAAAATGTACCATGCCCAAAAATCGTTGGAGTTTCTTTATGCTTGTTGCATAAAGTACTTGGCTTAATCCAATCGCTTGAAATTTCATGAACTAGGAAATTCAGTTTATTTTTACCGAATACACATTTTTCTGGGTTAATCTTGATGTTATATTCTTGAAGTCATCAACATACACAAATTAGAAGTCTAGACCTGAGAGAATTTCATGCATGAAACGCTGAAATGTTTGCGCCCTATTTTTGACGCCAACTGGCATTCGAAGAAATTCGAAAAGCCCAAAAAGCGTTATTATAGCGGTCTTGCATATGTCTTCTGGCGAGACTGGTATCTGGTTATAAGCTCTAACAAGATCGATTTTAGAAAATATTTGACAACCGTGAAGGTTCAAGGTAAAATCCTGAATATATGGTAAAGGATATCTGTCGAAAATTGTCACGGAATTAAGCATTCTATAACCGCCACAACGTCTCCAAGCGTTTGATCCTCTTTTAGGAACCAAGTGTAGGGGGGAAGCAACGTGTGAGGATGACGGGCGACATATACTCATTCAAACCATTTCTTGAAATTCATCCTGTGCAGCTTTGAATTTTTCTGTATTTAGTCTCCTATGTTTTACTGAAGGTAAGGAACTTTGAGTATTGATGTGATGCACAACATTATGTTTTACCTCTGTATTAAAATCAGACGGCAAAATCAAGGAAGGAAATTCATTTAATGCTGATGCAAACTCCCCTTGGATTGGATTTAATTTTGGAGAACACAGTTCTACGTGGCGAGAAACACAATTCACTGAGACTAAAATTTTCTTGGGAATGAGTTTTCTTTTCCTCAAATCAACTAAAAGATCGAACTGGTATAAAAAGTCGGCACCAATTATGGGGTAATCTACTGCAGCAATTACAAATATATATATATAATTAAATAAATTTCCTAGATCTAGATCCAAGATTAAGATTTTGACTCCGAAGGTTTTTATTGAAGTTTCATTAGCGGAGATTAACTTAAAGTTTTGAGTGGGTATAGGATTAGAAAATTTTGATTTTGGAATAACTGATACTTCAGCCCCCGTGTCGATCAAGAATTGAATTTTGTTATATTTATCCTGCACGAATAAGCGGCGAGAAATTAAGCCTGGCTTCGGTGCCGCAGACGAAGTAACTAGTCCCCTTTTGCTTTTTTTTTTTGCTGCAAAAAAATGGAATTTTCAAATTACACAGAAGCGCCAACTGTAATTTTTGGCGGCAACCAGAGCACTCAAAAGCTATTTCAGAATTCAGTATTCCATAATCGCAGTAAAAATATTGATGTAAGATTTCGCAAAACTAGAGAACTCTGTAGGGAAAACGTAATCGACATAAAATATTTACAATCAGAAGAAAAGTTAGCAAACATTTTGACAGTCTGTTCACGCAAATAAACAATATAAGACTACAGAAATGTTGGGACTTTCTCAAAAGAAAAATATCTGAAAATTGATTTGCATTAAATTTAAACCTTTTTCAGTGGTCTTTATAATGGAATATTACAATAAAATTTGTTTGTAACTAAGTTTATAATTATGTACAGGTGTTACCACTGAGGAAAGGTGTTAGAAGACGCTGGTAGCACTTAACAGCAACATTTTTTTAATACAATAACTTCAAGGAATCGCGGAATATATCGCAAGGCATTAATCATTGGATATAATCTATGTAATTGAAAAATATAGACGTATTAGGGCATACTCCCCTTGGCCCTACGTTCTTCCTGCCCAACTCCTCCCATCATCTTACCCCTAGTGCATAAAAATGTAATTATTACATAATATATACAAATAATACACAATACTATAAATGAAACACATGGCGGACAAAAAATGGTACGTAAAGGTTGAGGTGAATACGACTAATATTCAATGCATCGCAAATAATTCCATTTTACCTTAAATATCTTATAACTTGACTCAAAACCCCTGAATTAAAGTTTTATAAAATGACGACTTTACACTCAAAAAATCATTTTTGTGCGACCTAATTGCCCCACGTAGTCATTCATAGATTAAGACGCTTTTCAAACAAGTCTTGTACGAAGGCCATTATTTACGTAAAATTAGAATAATCTCATTAAAGAAATAACACTTGTTCTACTTGCATTAAAACTGAAAATAAACCCATATTTCAACCATTATATGCGAAAAGGTTGCCAATAAAAAATATGCAGTTTATATATTGCATTAAAGTAAATATTTAAAGAAACAAATAAATTTAACCTTAGATTAAACAAATAACTAAAATATAAAATATTCACAATATTCACAAATTTACTTACTCGCATTCTTTTCCTCCAGAGTAAGTACCTTAGGATGAACAGAAATTGATACATCTTCTTTTTTCATTGCCTCCGATCTATTAGTAAGCTTTGGTGGTGCCATATCACGTTTCTGATATCCCATGGAAAGAAGTGTCTCAGAGGCTTTTTGGACATTGTTATCAGAATTAGCCAAAATGTCCAGTAATAACATTTCATCAGCTTTGGGAAAGACGGTCTTTAAATATCTAGTTAAAAAGAAGGCCTATTAGTAAGTGTCAAATAATGTCTCTTAACAAAGATAAAATTATTTGTACAAGTAGCATATATTACATGCAAAGAAATAAAGTTACATAAAAGGCTAAATTTATAATACTACATCAAAACATTTCTAAAAAGGAAAGGGCCTTTAACCTCAATTTCATCTTAGGTGATGAATGCGGTTTTGGTGAGTTGCGAAATTGATCTCCAATCCTGGGTGATCCGTAAAGGACATTAGCAACACTACAAGGACGTCCAGGTAAAGGACTGTCAGAACGAGAAATAGCTTCAAAGCGACGTACTGGTGGTGTCATTTGAAATGCAGAATTGCTATGATATAGATGTCGTTGTGCTGGTGGAGTTGCAAATGGTCCCGGCATTGTAATCGGATTTTTTTCAACTTGTAAAGCACTTATAACAACGGCTTCACGATTGTAGTATCTTATTTTAGTATATTTAGTTTTTTATAAAACAGTATAAGTTGTTTTGGCACAGAGATTTAGTGGAAAGCGTGAAAGCAAAGAGCATTTAGTGAATTCAAAACATTTGTAAACCTTATACTATTCTCAATTAGGTAAGAAACTTACTTTTTAAGCAGAAGGCGGATGTGGTCGTCACTAGCAGTTGGGAACATATTGTTTATTTTAGCAACAACAGCATCTGTATCAAAGCTGTTGGTAAAAGATGTCTCCTGAATTGTCTGTCGTCGTGGTATATTCCCAATTTGAGATACATTTGAGTTTGCCTGCTTTATAATTGGGGACATTTCCTAAAGATTAAAATTATTATTATTCTATTTTAAAAATAATTGTATTCGACGTGTTTATAATTCGAATTACAAAAATTTAAAATTAGAAAATTGACTTACCATTTGTATTTGGCTTTTCGTGGATAATAATGGACTGGCCGAAACACTCTGTAAACTTGGATTGGGGCCTTGAAATGCTTTTATAACAGGAAAATTACTGGCAGGGTAAACATGATAAGGGGACCCATGCAACGGCTAGAGAAATAAATCAAACATACGAAGAACATACAAATATATTTACATAATATATAATTGGGTAATTTTGATACCTTTTCGAAAACTAATAATTAACATGATATATACACAATTTTGATATATTTTAATTACCTGCAGGGGTATCGATTCTGTAGAAGACCTTTCATTTTGTAACTGCTTATAATGTATGCGTGGATCTTCAATCTGCATACTAGTAGTTTAAGTAACAACTGGAAAAAATAAATATCAATTGTCAAAAAAGAACGAATTGTAATTAGTATTTAACTCATAAGAAAGGGTGATTCCACAAAAGTACGTAAATGGAGGATGTGATAACACATAAAGGGAAGCAAAACGATATCGAAATCAACATTTCTAAAAATATTCAACAAGTATCTACTTAGAGTTTTTCAACGATTTAGTTAAAACGATAAAACTGTCTGCTGTCTGCATTTCAGAAACGTAATTAGAAATCTTAACTCACAACTTTTTGCTGCAGTTAACTGCTTTTAATAAAAGTTACTAAACCAAGCAAATGTTCATAAAATGTGAGACATACTTGGTAAATATCAGACGTTACCTTGTTGATGTTTTACAGATTTGGTGTAAAACTTACAGTATAGTGTTTAAAATTAATCAAAATTTAGATTTGTCAATTTATTTCTATAAACGATATCTCTCTTGCATCCTGATGAAAGATATATTCACTGTAAAAATCAGTCAAGAAGTGAACTCAGTTTGGAACTTTCTTGAGGAATGCATTACAAATTGTGAGGTAAACGGGAAATTTACTTATGCCAATTACTTGTTCAATCTGAACGAATCTTAAGAATCAGTATTAGGGCAAAGTTAATTGAAGTAAATGAAACACAATATCATGTTCATCACGCCAAACATTTCACGCTAGTAGGCTTTGCAAAATATTTAGAAAATACAGGAGCGAAACATCAGCTGCTCGCAGCATCAAAGCAAATTTCACAAGAATATTGGATTTTACTAACAAGATACCTATTTACGTTAATAATAGATTTTTTATAAAGGTTTGATGCAAAATTTAAAAAATTCAAATGTAGAAGCACATA
>QYTT01088768.1:32531-44944 GCA_006980735.1 Dasypogon diadema | reverse complement strand
CCCACTGATATAAAGTTGTGACAACACTTTTCGCCACATATGAAAAATCTTTTTTTGATTTAGCTTATAATTCGTAATAAGAATTTTTGTATAGTATATAAGTACTTGTATAGTATATAAGTACTTGTGATATTCTCTCTGGCTCGACCCAAAATTCCTGAAATTAAAAGCCGCATTCTGTGACTTGGAAGTTTCCAAAAAGTGATAAATTTGGGCACAAGCATTTCCTTATAATTTCTTGCCTCCCTTTTGTTTGATTTTTTATGACTTCATGTTCTTCGGTTTAGTAAAATTGATGCTCCTTTGACAGCATTGAATTACAGCTAAATTTCTAAAAGAAATACTTCGAAGCGTTAATATATCCTGTAACAAGAAAATGCTGGCAAAATCCAGCCCAGTAAAATTAACTATTTTTTAGTCCCTTCAGTTTACAATCAGATGGGTAAAACTGACTATATAGCGGTTATAAGCAACCATTTTATGTTCCGGGCTTTTAACTAGTAGGTGGTCACAAGTAAACATGTTTTAGTCAAAATTAACTATTTTGTAGTCCCTTCAAATAGTTAGAAGTAACTACTTTTTGTAATTAAAATCAACTAGTGTAATGTTGTTCCCAGTTTCAAAAATGAAAATGTAATGTTTTCTTTAATGTAATGTTTTGTAATAATGTAATGTAATGTTTTGTAATGTTTTCTTCACAAAATGTAATGTAATTCTTTAAATGTAATGTTTTCTTTAAATTTCCCTTAATCCGACATCAATAATTATTTTCAGTCCATTACTCCAATAAAAATCATGTTTACACATAATATTATATAAAGTGTTTTCCATGACACAGTACTTCGCGTTTTTTACAAATCTACATGTGTAGATAATTAATTTATATTTTCAGAAATCGAAATATTCTAAAAATAATCTCGTAACACCTAAGGCAAGAGACTGATTAGATGACAACTTTCCTAGTTTACAAGTATGTATGTATGTATTAGTGGGACCTCCTGAAAACATTAAAAAATTTCGAATATTTCTGAATATTTTCTTAAGTTCAGATCTCAAAATTACCACTTCGATAGGCTCTTTAAGCTAGGGTCTCGTTACGTCCTCTAACAGTTCTGGAACAAAGTTGCATATAGATTTAATTTTCTGTTGAACTTCTACTTGGTCTTGGTCTCTCCTGTAGTTTCTTTACAGATATCTGTGATTTCAAGTTTATCGATTAAACTTGTTCCCGTGACAAAATATTCATAATTTTGTTATTTTTCGGCTTAGGTAACACAAAAGTTTAATCATCACCAAAACAAAATATGGACTTGCAAACTTTCACGGTCTTAGAATCCTTCAGTTGTACCGGAGTTGATGAATTTAATCCTAGTTCACATTTAGAGTTCATAATTCAATTAATTATGCCCCAGAATTGAACTTAACATAAAAATTTTAAGAACTTGGCTCAGCTTTAATTGAAACAAACATCAAAACAAAACAAAACAAAATCTTAATCTCAAGACTTTTTAAAAATTGTTGCAAGATTTTCAAGATTTTTTTAATTGTAAAAGCGCTTGACTGAATGCCAATTTTAACGATCTTATGAACCTATTCTTTTTAACTGTTAACTCAATTTGTATTTAAATATTTCCTTTAATGCTATTAAAAGTTATGAATCTATATTTATTTTTATTTATTATTTATTTACAATTATTCGATATAATTTTCGATGCAAATATAACTGCAGCTTCCTCAACTTCATAATAGGATCGTTATATATCCTCTCAAAAAATTCACAGGCTTTTAAGTGAAGTTTTCAAGAGGGCTTAGAAGTTGGACGGATCCTGTATTTAGCGGTATGTATCCAAGTCGAAATTAATAGATATATATATATGTTTTCCAGGAAATTTGCCACTCACTGATGTATGCAAAGTCAGTATCAATTAACCATTCAATTTTTGTATCTGGTAGAGTGAAGAGCACAACTGTCGTATCTTGCGATTTTATTCTAAGCCTTTTGAACATCCCTTGATAGCCAAAAAGTTTTCGGATTGCAAGTATCGATACTTTTCAGTATCAAGTACTTTTACAAAAAGGTTCACCTGACTCCCTTTTTAAAAATATATAGTTTTTCTGAAAGATTTTGAATTATAATCACTAAACAATAACAAATGCCGAAGATGAATATAGTCGAAAATTATGTATTCACGAGATCACGTGATGGTACATGGTACATGAATGGTAGATAACATAAACAGTATTAAATCGGGATATTGCAACTAAAACCATTCTTTTTCAGGCCGACCAGCAAGGAAGAGGAACTCTTTCACTTTGGGCCCAACCCGGGTTCTTTCTTGTGCGATAGTTGCTGCTGCCGTCCGACGAAACGGAAATGGCTGCAATTACAGCATGTAGTCTAAATTGGCGATTGAGGCCCGAGAAGACCTCTTTCATATTTTCCCAAGTTTATGTTGAATTCAATTTTAAAGGAGTCACAGGATTTTTCAAATATAATGACAATTCATCCCCTTGTCTGCCTTCGGTTCTCCTCCGGTCCTTTTGTGCGATCTCCTTGTAGTGATGCCAGAAATCAAATTCGCCAGTAAAAACATCATCGCTTTCTAATTCCGAAGACCTGCCAAAGGGTGCGCTTATATCAGCAGTTCAACTCTCCATTATTGGTTCAGAGAGCGTTTAGGAGGGAAACAAATTGTGATGTGCCCAGACGGCGACTATTATAGGAATTATATAACTCTTTCGTTTCAAACTCTTCACAGAGCGTCTTACCATCGAAATCCAATAGTGCGAAAACCAAATATCATCGGTGTAGTGGCAATATGATACAACAATATTTCGAGCAACATTACTTCAAATCCTTTTAGCACCATGATTCAATACAAAATTGGCCCATGTTGCCAAACGGATGATAATACCAACAATACCTGCGCTCGTGTCCGATCTATTCACTAATTCTAGTTCCATTTTCACCTCCGTTGTTGACGTTTCCAAAGTAAAAATGTTGTATATGTCCCAATAAATCGTAATCTGAATTAAATAGTGCGTTTTAAAATTATACATCTGGGACCCACAATCGGCAATAAATATATTGTCGACCTTTATCTTTCTTTGAAAAATAATACAGTGCTCAGTTCGGTTCATTTACCATAGTGAAACAAGCACTATATTTTAGTCTTTCTTTCCACAAAGGTAAGAGTGTAATGCAAACCCAGTAAGGTATAAGTGTTGTGAACAAAAAAAGGTGTAAACGATAAGCGATGTGCTATGTTAACTCGGAAGAAAGGGATGTGCTACACTTATTTGCTATATATAACTTGCCGGCTTAGCTAATAGAGAGGGGAGAGGATTGGGATGCTTAAGGTAATAGTAGGGCGCCACGTGGTTGTTAGAGTCCACGAACATGAATGGATTACCTGAAGCGTATCAAGACAGCCTGCTGTTGATTTCAATCACTTTTATTAATTTAAATTTCTGCTTTTTCTTTTTTTCTTTTTACACACTCAATGTCTAAGAACTTTACTACCCCTTTATTCACTTTATCCTTACTTCAGAGAATTACAGAAAATTTGGACTGCTAAATTCTTTAAGAAATATTGTTTACGACAATATTAAAGTTCATAAAATATTATTTTTGCCACTATTAAACAATTCGCGCAGCAAGGCACACGCACAAAAACCCCCAAAAGTGAATTTCAGAAAACGTGGTGAAAAGGAAAAATTTTACTTAACTATTCTTTCCTCGATCTTCTCCCAGATCCTTCTCGGCCAATCCTATTCGCCTTTTCCTTAAACACGTTTTTTTCCTCCTTCTTCAAGTTTTTCTTTCCTTTTCTTAGTTTAAATTTCTTCTTCGCGTAGCATTTTCACTTCGACCTCCTACTGATATTTCGACCCGTACAGTACACTTTCCAGAGAAGATATACACTCCAAGATCCTCGCTTTTATTTCAAACTCGAGCCTATTTTCGATGTCCTCCCAATCTCCCTAAACATTTCCAGCTGTTTTCAATCTGGGGCAAACGGTCAAAATCGGTTTAAATTGTATTCAAGATACCTTCGATTTTTTTATGTGACCGAATTATTCCCCATTGAATCGCTTTTCATGAGGTGGGAAAACTTGGGTAAGAAAATAAATTGTTGATGTTTTGTACTTGCGTTTAAATGCAAGTAAGTTCAGTAAACATCTTTTGGACCGAGTTATTTTGAGACGACATCCCGGAGTGTAATAGCTTCAATTCTAGTACGAGTTCCCATCAATTGTCAGCAAAGGTGAAAGTCCTATTGTTATCAAGTGTTGGCCATAGACATATAAAACTCCTGGACCGCGCAATGCCCTGTCTCACATGGGCACACTTTTTCTGGTCTTCTTCTTATCAAATCGTTCTTAGACGAAACGAGAGGCAACTACTTTTAGCTTTTTCATTTGCATGGCTTGCAATGCAGCTGACACTGATGAAGTACCACTAGAATCATCCTTAGACGGAAAGAGACGTCCTGAGAAAAGTGATCCCATCTTGCTACCAAGTATAGCATTACGACGCGCGGTCCATTTCTTTATGTCGGTGGTGTTGGCTATGATTTGTGGTATGCAAAGGAGAAATTAGTTTCAGCCAGAGGATTATAGTTTGGATCATGTAAGTATGAAATTTTAGGGTTTATTTTCTTTTCTGATTCATTTCCTTTTCCTAGGTATCAACTGTAAAGGGATTTACACTTGTACGCTGCCCGCCCGCTTGACATCATTTTAACATATGTAATTAATATTATTTTTTTTTTTAACATTTCAAACTAATAAACATTGTTGTTGCTAAAAACAGAAGGAGTTCTACGAAGTAAGTTCACCAAAATCCTTGGCGTGCATGTCCTCCAGATCCAGGTAATTCTGCACATCTCACACAACACTAGGTGCTCAGGAGAGGAGGGGTCTAGCACCATCCGGTAATAGCATGCATATCGTCTAGGTCCAGGTACCTCAATAAATGCTAGCGAAATTTCTGAATATCTGTAATAGAATTAAATATCTTTTCAGAATTGATTCTATATGAAATTCGGACGTAGACAGTAATATCCGCAGGTAATTCAAGAAAGCTATTATTTTAGTTTGTTTAAGTCTATGTTGACACCAATCTGCTTCTAGGTTTTGCTATTATAGTGCCATTGCTCAGTCTCTGCAGGCTACTTCCAACAGATAAGATTAAGCTTGTCTCCGTCCTACTCTATATGGAACTACTATATACTTATTACGATCCCTTATATTTTCTAAACATAACAGATGCCTAATAATATTTCTTGTGCAGTTTGCATCATCATCCCGAGTATTGGCCAAATAATGGCTTGCGAATTGGCTGCAAGACTAATCATTGGCGGAATAAAGGGCTTTGAAATATTAGTTGCATTCCATTGCGCTGTGTAGTAAAGTACTCTTAACTACTCGCAACTACTCAAGTTCATGCTAGCCAGTAGATATGTTTTGCTTCTAACAAAGCAAGTCTGCGTTCCATTCAGAAAGTACTCACGAGTACCTACTCCATACAGCCCAATGGAAGGCAGCTATTTACTCAAACCTATAAACGAAAACAACCTAATTTTAAAACAAATTTTTATAGACGACCAGAAGCGGGTCAATTTTACGAAATTATCTCTTTTCAAAATTTCTAGCGCATCATTCTCAAAACAAAAACTTTACATACTTTTTGCTTTCTTTCCAATAGATTTTAAATAAGCTTTCCATTCTACTGTTAATAGTTTACTAAATTATTATTTTGGCAATCTCCTAATTATTATTTTATCAGTAGCAATTAAAATTTTATTTGACATTGACGCACACTCTTCACGGTCTAGACAAGCATGCGATTAATAGGGGTTGAGTTAAATAAATAGACCTAACCTTATACAATTTTCCGTAATTAGGCTTCATTGTTTATTTAAACAACAATATCTTCCGGCTAAGATACTGATCAAGTACTAATAAACAATAAATTTCCACAGTCTGATCTAAAGAAAATATTGTGAAATGCTCAGAAATTGATAAAGCTGGAATCTATTAAATATCTGCAATTGCAAGAGAAATGTATTCGTTTTGATATTATAAAGTCAATGAGCTTGTCTATGGATATATGCCTATGTAGTAAATGGATGTATCTTTATCAATTACACCAAACTGATAAAGAGTGGTAACAATCACTTAGTACGCCACCATGGGGTACTTCAGCTCTAATCACGTTGGAGGTTGTGTGATAAGCGCGACAACCCATCAATCCATGAGAGTGCAATTAGCTTTAACGAACCTATTCAATAGGAGCAATATCGATTAGTTCAAGCCGACGGGAAAAGTATCATTATTATCTGCGCTTTTTCACTGGGAACGAACTTTAGTATTTGTGCTGCGCTGGAAATAATATCTACTTCAATGAGGGATCTTTAACTTCCGAAATGAATAAAGTTGTATATACACTGAAAGCCTTGGAGGTAGGTACTTGAAATCATATATACACTATCTGTGAGCTACTGGAACTATTGTTTACGCGGGAGGATAGAAAGGTTATTAGACGGTCTGATTTAATAAAAATCGCAATAAAGGAGAATTTCCTTGCTTCCCGAAGGATTTGTCCACAAAGGAAGGATTAAATTAAATTGTGCATTCTTTTTAAATGTACTCTAACCTTTAGCACATAAAATAAAGGAGTTCCTGGGAGCGTGGGCGAAAAGTGCTTAAACTGTGAGAAATACATAGTTGAATTTACGTCCGCATAAAGGGACCGAGTATCTCGTGTACAGTACTTCAAATTTTATATACATATATCAGATGCTCTTCATTCTAGCTTGGATTCCTATTTTTCGAAGACTCAAAACAACCGATTTTAAAAATACATAGTATGAACAATTTTTACTAGTTTTTATAACATCAAACTTAGTGTAGAGTTTCCCCTCGTTCAGCGAAATATCTTAAATATAATAATGTAACATGTTGAATTTTGTCTCTTCTAATCACTTATTAACATCTCTTGTAGAAACGTCTCACAGTGGCCGACTAACATATTTGGATTCCACTTGCCACTGTGTTTGACAAAAAAATCTTATATAAACAACTTCAATGTATTATGATTTTCTACTGACAATATTGAATCACCACGGTACTGCCCCTAAGGGGGCTGAGGCACACGTCTACGGACTTTCTTCTCTGTGGGCATGGGTTTTACCTCTGTAGGGGGCAGTGATTTATCTGGATACCAGTGTTCCAGGCAATTCTACTGCCGATAATTGTACTAGAAAAGCTACTGCGGTGTTACAATTCCATGCCAAAAATTGTGGCTTACTTGCAACATTTGTCAGGTTAAAATTTGAAATTTTAAAATTTCTACTCTTCCCTAACATTTTCTTCCGCCTTAGCTATACTTTCCCTTGATATTAGGAAATACCTTAAAAACTAAAAAAACAAAGAGTATTAAAACAAGAAAGTCTTTTGGAATCCACACTCAGTTATAGACCCAGTTGTAAGATTTTAGTTTCCCTATCCTCACCTTGAGCCTCAAAGGGACAATTAGATCAGCGATTATTATTATGTTATTAATCAATAACAACAAATCTTTAGTAATTACTAATCTCTATTGTAGGGAGGAAAAAGGTGTTCAGTAGGGTAATTTATTTAAATCCCATCTGCACTTCTTTCTATGTATTCTACCAAATTGGCGTTCCAGAAGTGAAGCCTTTCATTTATTTGAATGTTGAAACCATGCACATAATAAGAATCAATCGGTTTTAAAGGCTTAATGCCCAGACGTAAGTATTCTTAGTCATCTGCAAAATATACAAAGAAAACTAAATTCCACTTAATAAAAATATCTAATAATACAAATAAAATGAATTATATTACAATATAAATTATTTCAATATAAATTTACTCCACTTTTCTTAAGGATTTTCTCTAATTGTGGTTTGCTTCGTATTTCATGATTTTGCCTTGCTTTGTGCAGTATAATCCACAGGTGTTCAATGGGATTTTTATCTGAGCTTTATAGAGGGATATTATAAATTATCCACCAGCGAACTTCATCTGCTGTGGGCTTTAGATCATGATCATGCTGGAATATGTACATATATATGTTATTTTCATTTTTCTATGCTGCTTTTCATATTTTGCTTACGAATACTTAAGTAAGCCATCCTATCCATCATTTTTTATAAGTACTAAATTTCCATATTCACTCGCGGACATACACCCCCAACATAACTCCACCATTATCATATTTTATCGTCGTTTGAACATTTTTAGCAAAATAATCTTCCGAAGGTATTTTTCATACTAATTTTCTTCCATCAAAAACTCAAATGCTTTTTAATATAATCTTTTGTGATTTTTAAATGTTGTTTTCATTTACTCGAAAAATTTTACGGATTTTTTCTACAACATGGATTGGACGCGATGAAGTGCTCTAGAAACTGTTGTTTGGCTAATGTCTTTATTAAAATATTCCTTTAATTGTACAGAAATAGTCCCTGTCCCTAAATTTTTGTAGGCCCCCTTTGTTGCAATTCTTTTAATAAATTCCTCCTAAATTTCTTCGGGCTTACGTGAACCATCGGGATTTTGCTTGCCGTTGTAAATTTTCGCCTGGAGCGCCTTATTACGTTTTACACAGTTAACTGTAAGCTTGCTAACTGCTGATATTATGAAAGCAATCGCTGTTAGAGATATGTTACACAGAAAGTGGAAAAGGAGTAGAACGCCTGAGAATCCGCAATTGTTTGTTCGACAGCGTAACTTGGTTAACTCTGCCATTGCTGTTGCTAAAAAACATCAATATGATACTCTGCTAAAAGTTTCTAACCCAAAAAGCCTGTGGTCTCAGCTTAGAAAGGATGGTATAGTCCCGAAAACACCGAAACCCCCGGTTGGCTTTGGACTTGATCAGCTGAACACCTTCTTTGTGACATTGCCAAATCATCCTTCTCCGGGGGTGTCAACCTCCATGCGAAGGAACGTCCCTAAAGCATTTTATTTTGAGTCTGTATCTGAAGTAGATGTAGTTTTGCCCATCAAATCTATTAGTTCGGGTGCCATGGGACTGGATTTGGTTGAGAGTCGGTGTTTTAAACTTCTGTTGCCCGATGTAGTTCCCCGCTTGACACATATCATAAATTATAGTCTCCTCACTTCATGTTTCCCTGATACATATATGGAAGATGGCCAAGATTGTTCCCGTCAACAAATGTCGTGCTCCTAAGCACGTATCTGACTTCAGACCAGTAAGTATTTTGCCATTTCTATCTAAAGTAATTGACAGATTAATCAACAGATAATTTTTTTCTGAACAGGTATAAATCGCTTTCACCAAGCTAGCATGGCTTTCGGAAGGGGTATAGTAATCTAACAGCACTACTTAAACTGTCTAAGAAAATTCGAAATAACGCTGACGTTGATAGAGCTACCGTTCTTGTCTTATTGGAGTTTTCAAACCATTTGACACAGTGGATCACGAAATATGGCTATCTAAGTTAGAGTCACGATTTGATTTTTCACATTCCTGTGCATGCTTAATAAATAGTTATTTGTGCAATAGATCACAGATCACAGCGCGTACAGGTTGGCTGTGATCTTTCAAAACTTATTGAGTTAAGATTCGGTGTCCCACAGGGTTCCATTCTGGCTCCTATCCTCTTTGCTTTGTATACGGATGACTTGGAAGCTATGAATTTAAATTGTGATATCATCAAGTATGCTGATGACGTTCAAGTGTATTTATCTGCCCCTAAAGATAAAATCTGTGATGTTATCCATGGTATTAATTCTGATTTGGACCGGATAAAGCCCATTTACTAGGGACCACAATTTAACTCTAAATCCTAGAAAGACTCAGTCTCTTGTTATCTATAAGAATACAATAGATACCTCTTCTTTGCCATTATTGGTTTTGCACAACACATTGATACCATTTTCAAGATGCGTTAGAAACTTAGGAGTAATCTTTAACTCTAAATTGAGTTGGGAAGACCATGTAAACATGATCTCAAGTAAAATATTCGGAATACTTAGACAGTGGTGGACGACTTGTAGAGACTTATATAATGCAACTAGGAGACATTTAGTTATAACGAGAGTTATGCCCCTCATAAACTATTGTGATTGTCTTTATTCAGGCATGGACACGGTGGTTTTTGGTAGGCTTCAGAGGGCCTTCAATGCTTGTATCCGTTTTGTTTTTCGTCTACGTCGCTTTGATCATGTCTCACCTTATAGCAGTAGTATACTTGGTATGACCTTGTCTCAGCACTTTGACTTCGTAAGTGTGTTTATATGTTTAAGATAATTAACCATCATCTATTAAAAAAAACATAGATGAATATAATACATCATTAAGCTTCATTCATCTCTTTACAGACTTACATTAATACTCGATGCTTCTCAAGAAATTGCCAACTAAACAGACGATCGTGGTCAATGTTGTATTATATTCATCTATAAGGGAACCGTATGTACCTAATGCAATGTATTTCTTGTGGAATATAAAAGAGCCGACCAATTGTTTTCATTCAATATATCTAAAACGTTCAAATGTTAGCACACTGGTGCCCAAAACATCGCCTATATTCTTCTCAGAATTGAACACGTAGATTTCAGGGTCACCACTATCGCATTTAGCTGGAGAAGTCCACCCTTCCATTTGAAAAATAAACCTAATCATTTCCACAGAATAGCCATCTAAGAAATTTCTTTCGTCGAAGGAATAATTAAGTTTATTATGTAGGTAATGCTAAATGCCATAGGGGATTATATCCAATTGGTGTCTATTTATTAGATACTCCCATACATTTCATTATGATTTGATTTGAAGTCTCAAGAGTCTGCACTTTAAGCAGTGAATTAAGTGCCTTATTAATGTACTCTAAATGGCATGTTAAAGTACAGGTGTAAATATCAAGGAAGCCTGATTCCTACACACTACAGAAGTCCCACTAAGCGTTTCAGAAAAAATCTCTACAGTTTTTCTACTCAAAAAGAAGTATCTGAATCCTCATACTTGGGCACCGTGGCACATTATAGCTTTTAAAAACAGCATTAAAAAACTGAAACTTGACTGAGGGGCCTGTGCGTTTTTTCCTTCAAGTAATATTAATACTGGTTTTGGCAATAACCAATCTTTCTTCAGATGTTTTTAAATAACAGTTTGCCGTAAGTGTGATGTCTTCAAAATACCAGTTCTCATTACTAGTTCGTGCTTCTTCATCTTTGTTGAAAATCATAATTTTCGACTTCACAAAGTTTACTTGTAAACCACACAATTTATAATATCCCTCTAAGTTTTTTCTCATAACTCTTAGTGTGCTACGAGCAATATAAGATCATCATGACAGCATACAAGAGTAACCTATGTACCCCTTCTATACTTATTCCTCCACCAATAAACTTCTCTAAATCATTAACAAAAAAAAAGCAAAGAGCAATGGACTTCCAGGACCACAAGCTTGGTTCAAACTACTAAGCCCTAATGTTCACAAGAAAGCCATATATTTTCTACATTCCATCGCTCCAGTATGTATTAGATTGACATTATTATATGCATTATTAATTGAGTTATAACCTGGCCTGATTTTCATTCAATAAGAGATAAGTTTGTTTCCACTCTACCAATCTGTTCGTAAGAATATTAAGAAATATTGTTACACATCTGTCAAATATTTTTGCACACCTTTGCATCCTCTGTAGTTATGGACGTCGTTTGGATTGCCTATCTTAAGAATATTAAAGATAAGAGATTCAACCAAATAATGTGGGATCTCATCTTCACTGAAGAGTCTGTTGTAGGATACCTTCAGCAATAACTCCAAGAAACATATTTAAAAAACTCGTAGGGAGTTCCGTCATTTCCTGCGACTTTGGCCAGCATAAAAATAACTTCATCTAGTTCTGGCACGATCATATTCGGTCCCACATAAATAAAAGTACTAAATTCCGTATTCGAGTTCAAAAGTTTCTGGTAATACTCTGCAAACTCGTCAGGTGCTATGCAGAGGCTTAGCTTCACAGAACCGAATAATAATGGAAGGTAACAAACAGCTTCGAAACAATCCAATATTGCAAATCTCTGGTCCCTTTATAGTTTCTCAATATTTCTTGAAATGATTTTACCAAGAGCCCAACAGAAGTTACCAATACAACGTTTCTAGGGACTAAATAACTCCATAAGCGTTTGAAAGGAGTAAATTTCACAACGCATATATTTTTAGTAAAACAACAAATTTAATTTTTAACATTTAAATTTATTTTATTGATATCGCTTCTGTTTTTTTCTCTTGTTTTCTTTTTTCATAATATTTCGTGACAAAATGATAAATTTTAACCATTAACTATAGCAATGATACTCGTGAGTTTATTTTCTTTTACTTTTATTTTATCGGATTACTTTAACTTTAATC
>QYTT01088768.1:6435-32511 GCA_006980735.1 Dasypogon diadema | reverse complement strand
TAAGTGTGATGTCTTCAAAATACCAGTTCTCATTGCTAGTTCGTGCTTCTTCATCTTTGTTGAAAATCATAATTTTCGACTTCACAAAGTTTACTTGTAAACCACACAATTTATAATATCTCTCTAAGTTTTTTCTCATAACTCTTAGTGCGCTACGAGCAATATAAGACCATCGGCATACAAGAGTAACCTAATATGTACCCCTTCTATACTTATTCCTCCACCAATAAATTTCTCTGCCATTCAAGATTGCAGCTCTAGTGTCTGTGTGAAGGCTTTTTAGAATTTTTATAACTTCGTTACAAACTCTCAGATTAAATAGCTTGTAAAAAAGTGGATCACGATTAATTGTGTCGAGGACAGCCCTAAAATCTACAAAAAGCCATATATTTTCTACATTCCATCGCTCCAGTATGTAATAGATTAACATTATTATATGCATTATTAATTGAGTTATAACCTGGCCTGATTTTCGTTCAATAAGAACGCCACTGTTCTAAGAATATTAACAAATATGTTTACACACCTGTCAAATATTTTTGCACACCTTTGCATCCTCTGAAATTATGGACATCGTTTGGATTACCTTTCTTAAAAATAAGAAAGAGATTCAACCAAATAATGTGGGATCTCATCTTCACTGAAGATTCTGTTGTAGGAGACCTTCAGCAATAACTCAAAGAAACTCATAGTTGCATATTTAAAAAACTCGTAGGTAGTTCCGTAATTTCCTGAGATTTTGGCCAGGACTAAAATAACTTCATCTAGTTCTGGCACGATCATATTCGATCCCACATAAATAAAAGTACTAAATTCCATATTCGGATTCTAAAGTTCCTGAAAATATTCTGCAAACTCGTTAAGTGCTATGCAGAGGCTTACTTAGCTTCAGAGAACCTTTATTTACTTATCCAGTCCGTACAATAATGGAAGGTAACAAACAGCTTCGAAACAATCCAATATTGCAAATCTCTGATCTTTTTATAGTTTCTCAATATTTCTTGAAATGATTTTACCAAGAGCCCAACAGAAGTTACCAATACAACGTTCCTAGGGACCAAATAACTCCATAAGTGTTTGAAAGGAGTAAATTTCACAACGCATATATTTTTAGTAAAACAACAAATTTAATTTTTAACATTTAAATTTATTTTATTGATATCGCTTCTGTTTTTTTCTCTTGTTTTCTTTTTTCATAATATTTCGTGACAAAATGATAAATTTTAACCATTAACTATAGCAATGATACTCGTGAGTTTATTTTCTTTTACTTTTATTTTATCGGATTACTTTAACTTTAATCATCTTAATTAAAAGTATCTTTCACTTAAAATAATTATCGTATATAATATTCAATATACAATGGGCGTAATTTACAACAATTGGTTCATAGAATTTCGCTTTAAATTCGCCCAATTCACAGTATTCAGTGTTTTACAATTGCATTTCATTCCTTTATTGAAATTATTTACGTTCATATGTAAATTGTTTTGAGAAATTTCGTGAAAAAGATTTACTGAAATTTTTATTATTATTATGTTTATTGAATAATTGTGTAATAATTTCAATATTCAATAACTAGCCATATTATGTTTCCATAGTTATAATGACTTTTGAATTTCACATATGAGGAAATGTCTCAATAAAGAAGAGAAATAAGAATTTTGGTATTAAAGAAAAATTTCTCAGAAAAATATATCCTTCAGCTATAACGGCATCCCATGAATTTTACACATTTATTATATGAAATCACCATTGCACGTTTTTGATTTTATTAATATTAGTTATTTTTATGAATATATTCTACATATTAAATCTAATTACTAGAATTAAATGCTTATTTTGGTAATGCAGCAATTGCCTAATTATATCAACATAAAAAACTTTTCTATTTACAGATTCATTTTATGACATTTGCTGAATATTCTTTTTTTTATATATTTATTTTTCAAATTTTTTGTTTTTTTTTTATTTCTCTACAGTACATAAAGTTAACAGTATTATATACAAAAGTACATTTTTGGGAAGGATTAATATAGGATTTATAAACATTTTAAAATTCGTACTTATTAAAATGGCACGCATGAATTTCTATTTTGAGTTTACATCTGTGCAAAAATGATGAGGAACTTTTTGGATACTGAAAAACGAAAAGAAAATACAACTTCCTTGGCACTGTAATTTTCGTAAATACTGCAATTAAAAAAATGATGCTGAAGAGCATTTAAAGTCAACTTTTTGAAAATACAAAAATCTCAAAGATCTCTCGATAAACAAAAAGTTTTAGGGTCAGTCTAGTCGTAGTTCAAAGAAATTACTTACCAATTTGTAAACGACTTTTAAGTCTATCTCTTCTGTGGTATTACCTGAAGGTTGTTTCCTTTTTACCTATTTATATATTGCCTGGCAATAACGTTCACCAATGGTCGAAATTCTTAAGGCAGATACTCGAAATTTGAAGTCACAAGTGAAAGATTTATTTTTAATATTTTCCGATTGGGGTAAAAAAAAATCATTTCTGGATTCTAAGAGTGATTTTCCAATATTTTTATGGTTCAATATATTTTAAGATTATTCCGGTGCTGTGGATTGAACACCCAAGGGTTACACAAAATTCACGTACATATTAATACCCAAAAAGGCCAACTTTGTTTTTTTTCTGTAAAATTTTTTTTTTACTGTGGTGGAATTATTTTGAATTTATTTCCTAACGTCCGCGCTAATATACCGGCTTGATTCCTTTTGAAATTTTCAGAAATATTTCCATCTTTCTAAAGTTTATTGAAGTAGGATCTGCACCACTCAGATAAAGTTAACATTTGTACTTTGAATTCAAGTTGAATATCCTTTTACTTTTAAACTTAGCGAAATATATGGCCAACCAATTAGAAAATATGACCATGTCGATGGTCGAGAGCGCTAAGGTACACGTGCACAGATTTCCTCCCCTGTTAGCGTGGGTTCGAATGCCGTACAGGAAACGGTCTATTTTCTGGGTACCAGTTGTTGAGGCAATTCTACTCACAAGAATTGTACTAGTGAAGCCACCACTGGGATGTTGCACAGTAATAATTTCATACCAAAAATTGTGGCTCACTTGCAACATTTGTCAGGTTAAAATTTCCCAATCACTCTTTCCCTAAGTTGTGCTGTATGCATCATGGAGTTGCTTCTAAGGTTAGGCACTACGTCCTTAAAAAATCTTACAATCGATTTCAACTCTATATCCAGGTATAGTTCATTAAATTTTCTATTCGAATTTTCACTACGCTGTAGCTGAAGACTACATCATTAATTTGAATTTTATTTTTTTAAGAAATTAAATTTTCGCAAAATAATTAAATTGTTGAGCACTTTTCTCTCTCTATTCAGTGTAATAAAAACAATAGCAAATAGGGATTAACAATATTTCAGCTATTTATTTGGACAGTGTCTGCTCTCTACTGATTACGAGAAGTGTAAACACTCTTCTGACATAATTTTGTAGACTAAAATTTTCTTCAGTTTTATTAATTTTTCTTATCTTCCACAATGAGTTATATAATTATGAGTATCTATAATTTTTAGTGGTAAAGATTAAATCTTTTAGGGACCGATTTTATTAATTGCAACCAGTTCGAATGAAGCCATTTTATGTATTATTGCTTTATATAATTATTTATTTATTTTACTATATACTGCTGTACTCACGGAATAATAAGCAAAAGAATTTAAAATTCATTGTAGCTAACATATTTCTGTTGATTTTAATTAATTAATGTAGTAAAAATAAATATAAACTAAAAACATTATAGTAAATTCTAGTAGTATGCACTAAATTCTACAATTAACTAGTTAAAAGTAGAACTCAAAGAGCAATAGCGTTTGAACTGGTTTTAAGTAATAAAATCGGCTCCTAAAATAATTCACAATTCCACTGCAACATACTACGTTTTGTTACAAAGACGTAAAAATTTAAACAAAAACAGATTAAAAATATAAAATAAATTGAAATCTAGAAACCCAGGCATACGCCTCGTGAATCGAAACATTTCTTTTGATTTCAAGAGTTTCATTTGGTGTCGCTGGTGGACTACATTCTAGGAGAGAATCCAAAAACTCGTGGAGCCGCCCTTGGAATCTTGGATTCCAAAGCGGAATAACTGAAAAATTGGGATGCACACAGCTCACAGTCACAGTGTCCAGAATATTTCATGAAGCACCTACTTGATCGTGTTGTATAAAAGGCTGGAGAATGGAGAATGGATTCGGTTCCTAACAACAGAAAATCAAATCACGCAGGTCAAAGAGAAATGGATGACCAGGTTCCTTTTCCCAATAACTAATGGCGTTATTGACTACATACATATTCGAATTGAAAAACCATCCCAATTTGGAGATATGTAAAGATATGTAAATCGAAAAGGATTTACTAGTATTAATGTGCAGGCCACATACGACTAGAATTGTGTTATAACCAGTATTGATGCAAGATGGCCTGGATCAGTTCACGATTCTCGCATATTGGAAGAAGTGAAGTCATGAAAAGGACAACGAACACTGTACTGTGCAAGGGGACAGTGGGTATGGTATAATGCCATGTCTCATGACTCCCTACCCCAACCCCCAGGAGGAATATCAAAGGTTGTTTACATAAGAGCGAGTTGTGATTGAGCATACATTTGGACAACTGAACGATTCCCTATTCTGAAGTATGGATGCAGAGTAAAATATCCTAGTATTCCAAATGTTATAATTGCATGTGCAGTGTTACACAACTTAGCTAAATACCTACGGGATGCAGATTTTGAAAAATATGACAACATCGTGAATCTTTAGTACTTTACACTTCATTTTTACGAAGTATTTCCCTGCAAGAAACAAGTAAAGATTATAAATACGAATTAAAGCAAAACCTTTTGCTTCTACCGTATACTTCTTAGTACTATCTTTTACATCTACTTTTCACTTCAAAGTAAATGTTTCATTTTTATAAATATGGGCAAATAATTCCCAGGATAACTGCTTTCAATTAGCCTGAGCTTACTGGAGTTTATTTTGTCAAAAAGATGTTATCTAAATTAAAAGTTGAATGCAAATTAAAGATTGTTAAATCACAGCTAGTTCATTATTTTTATCTGAAAAGCTACAAAGACTTGTAAAGTATGCTAATAAATTAAAATTGAAAACAACAGATCAAAAAACAGATGTTCACTTTTTAAATTATACTTTTAATAATTTTCATAAAAGTGAACTTATCTGGATTTTGATCTGGTGTCTTCAAAATATCATCTACAAAAACTGCTTACTATAATTCATTAGAAAGACAAATGTCCAGACAGAAAAAACTATGACCAAAGGTTATGAGGGAGGTAAGTACCCAATTAGTTTGCTAATAAACGAGTTTGTTTCCATTGAAGATTTTATAAATTCAATTTTTTCAATTATTTTAAGAATTATATAGAAGGTATTGTGCGTCAGAAACGCAAAATTTAAATTAAGGAAAATTCCTCAACTCAGATCGGTCTCAGATTTGTGAGTAACATTGCTACGTTTTTCTTTTTAGAGAACAAGCTTTTCATTTTTGAAAACTTGTGGAAGAGTTCGCTTAAATAAGTATCTTTTAAGTGTCCAAGAACTTTTTACTCAGCCTAGTATTTCAGTTTGTAAAATTACCAGAAAGTGCTCTTTTCTAATCACAGTAACTTGATTTTAAAAGTGGAAATAAAAAATTACGCATTTATAGCTTAAGCACTTTGCGCTAAATACATTGACACAGATGCTTCAACCTCGATTCCTAAGGTAATAGTGGTGATATTTAACACAGTCTTCTTTACCAATGATTTGGAATATTCTCCAAACTATAAAATACTTGTTACGTATATAGAGTCTCCCTGTAAGGTTCAATTATAAAATTGGCCCTTAAATGATCGGTTCTTAAATTTGACCAATTGATCCATTCCACTTTTATAAAAAATGACTGTCTTAAATAAAAAAGAGTTTAGTTTTCGATAATTTGAAAAAAATAGTAATTTTCTTAAAGCCATCAAATAAACCCAGGTTTTTGCGTACTTCAAGAGCTGTTTGTTTAATATTCTGCTTTATAATCACATTTTTAAAATCACTCCCATATAAATTATTTTAAATGAACTCTACCTAAAATATCTCCACTTTTCAAGGATTATTATTTATAGTAATCTCCACTTTCAATAATTTATCAGATCAGGTTTAGTGAGTTACTGAAAGTAAATTTAATGTATGATAACAATTTTCTTCTACTACTCTAAAATCTGTAGAAATTTTACAGTCACCTAGTATTACTTCCGTTTGGCCGTGAGGTTTTTCTTGCCTTTTAATAAGTTTAAATATTCCTAAGTGTGTTATATAATTTCAATAAATCATAAATTAATAAAAGATGAATTTCCTGTGCGTCGCAAATAATAATTATTTTTTATTGGAAGCAAAGAAGAAATTTCAGTTCATAAAACACTCTTAGAAATAAAAATTCATAAAATGTTGGCAAATATCGGCGGTAGGTGTTAAAGAAGATACATGTGTACAAAACAGGAGGAATGTTAGGCTTGAGTGCTAAGAATTCAAAATTTAAAAATTCCCCTGAAAAGCAAGAAGGATTGTTTCCTCGTATTTTTATTTCCATATAAGATGGCGTAATGCCGATGATGATTGCACTCCTTAAATACCAACAATTTTATTAGCTAATGCCATCTCATGTTTCTTGTCCCATTAGAAATTCATATGAAAAATTATTTTCGGACAATTCACCGTGGAATAAGGATATAGATGGCATTCTAAAATTCTAATAATGGCTTTTAAGAAAATGTATAAACAATATAATTTTTAGAAAAGAAATTGCAATAAAAAATATAAATCGTGTCATGATAACTCAAAAAAAGAAATTTAAAAAAAAAATTTTTTTTGCATCAAATTTTAATAATTTTTTATGCAAAAACAAATATTTTTTTATGCTTTAAAAAGCAAAAAATTGACGGTTGACAAACACAAAAGGATAATTATGCGTTTGATGAAAATACCCGAGTATGAAATTGAAAGACAGTGTCCCTTTTTCTATCAAAATTTTAATAACAAATATTATCACCCAAACATTGGATATTACACAGAGTTGTAAATAGAATCGATATTGTATATAAATAAAAGTTGGTTTTGACAAAAAGATACGAACAAATGGACTTTTAAAAACGATCTTCTCCGACAAAAGCAAAATTTATACAGTAGTGTAGCATCCAGAAACTGAATTTAACTAATAATTTCTAATCCAAGTTAAAGACGACTATTAGAACTCGGCTCACATGATGCGATTTTAAAATATTTATAACATGACGCAGATTTTTAAACCCCTCCCAGTTACCTGACATCAACCCCAGAAAATATCTATGGGCTGTTCTGGAAAACAGGAATATATAAAACTTCATATAAACTTTTTAAGAGGCAATTCGTCAAGGAGGGGACATGATTTGAAAAAGGGGTGTATGAAAATGTGATGCCAAACATCTGCAGACCATTTCAAGGGAAAAAAAGAAATCATAAAACATATTAAAATCAATATTCTTTTCCTAAAAATCTCATCATTTCTTTATTTCTGTGTTTACAAAATTACGTATCACATAGACTTTTGTTGTTATTTCTAAATTTATCAATATATTGATATTTTGTCTCTGATAGAGTTGTAGTGCAAAAAATGTTCCTTTCATTCTTTCCATAGACATAGCAATAAAAGAGATTGATGTGGATATTTGAGCTGAAAGTTCTGCCCTGAGATTGTAAAATAAAAATGAGGAATATATCCAAATAATGAGCTGTGAACTATGTGAATATGGCTTTTAATATGGCTAATTGCATAAAGTTTAGCACTCTGAGACGAACTTGGTTATGTGAATATCCCGACGAGAAGCCAAAACGTAAAAATTCCACATGCCCTAATATTTAAGCAGATCGTCGTGCATTGCATTCCGTCAATATTCTTGATGATATGCTCAAAATAACAAAAGTCGAAGAGACACTATCGTAAAAGGAGCTAATTCTCTGCATAGAAAATCATCTAGCGTATTTTATGATGTTTATCTATGTTAAAAGATACTAAAGATGTGCACCAGTCATTATTATATTTGATTCACCAAGGGCTAATCTTTTAATCTCAATATCCTAATGAAAATAATAGGTATTGTTATTCTTACTGGTAGTCTGCTTAGCCTTAAATGTTCTAGCTTACTTCCATAAAAGAACCTCATTGCGTTTGCAGTCGAGTACACTAACTGAATGGAATACCAACTCTACGCTCTTTTTTATTTATTATTTAACATTTTTAATTATTTTTTGAAAACCCGGTAGATAAAAATTTAATAGGAGGGTCCAGAAGTTTGTACAAAAAATTTGTCTACTTCTTTAACTTACTTAATTCAAATTCTAAGTTCAAATGTTGTCTAGATAATGACGCTGTAATAAATTAAGTTTAAAATGGAAATATATCAATGCCCTGCCAACTTAAAGTGCATTTTTTTATATAATTGATGGACTTCCAAAATAGTTTTCTGATTTTTAATACGCATTACTTTACAGAATTCGCAGACGTATTTAACTGAACGGCATAGATAAACCATTCTCAATTAAGCTTAATCTGTTTATACTTTTTACAAATTTATTTAACTTGAAAATATCATAAAAGACATAAATTAAAAAATATTCCTATGCTAATGGACAATTTATTTAATGAACAATTAATTTATTTCAAGGTTTCCTTGTGTCACGATTATGATCTGAAATCTCCATTACTATTCATTATTGCGACTTTATATAAAAAAAAATATTTTGGAAGCCACACGAACTAAACTCTGTGCTGAGTCCTGCGAATTAATAACCAAAAGATATACAATAAGCAACTTATTTGGGAATAAGTTAAACTTTTTTTCTGTTTGGTTAAACAATTATGTGAGTGCTATATTTTACTTATTTTATTTATATTTTATCCGGTATTTTCACTAACAGGGAAATGTAGAGGATAACACTGCAAGCATATAAAATCGAAATTTTCTTTAAAAGATAGCGAATAAAATTGTAAAGACAACATTTTTAAAATTCTGCTAATAACAGTCTAATTACTCCAGAAACAAACTGTAATTTAATGTAAAATTAAAATATTTAAAAATTTTAAATGCTAATACTGAAATATAATACCTTTGGAAATTTCATGTCCGCAGATGAAAACAGTTTAAGGGTAAAAAACGTGTAATTGACTGTTGTTACAGATATCGGAGTGCTAGAGCAAGGATTTTCTATCTTAAGATAGCAAACACTACAATAAAAGATAATGGTTTACAATAAAAATTGTATAAATATGATAAAGTTGAAGGAAAAAAATGTAAAAGACATGAATATTTAAAATCAAAATTAATTTGATGCTAGTTACTTTATTTTCGTATTTATGCGTTAGCCATTTTTAAAAAATCCTCAACGGAATTTTATTTTGTACTCGAAATAAAACAAATACAAAATAAAATCACTAGAAAACATTTAGAAATATATTTCTCAATTAATTTATGTACGGTAGACACCTCTACATCATAGAAACTCTATTTTTCTTATACCTTTATATTCAGAAATCTTATTGTGTTTGTGTTCTGGAGTTTAATGCAGATGTATAGATATGGGGGATTATATCACAAAACCTTACATCTACATGATAAAAAGAGCAAAGCCATATCCATGAAATTTGGAGGGGAGGAACATGGATGTTAAATGATTTTTTTTTAAATAAAAGAACCTATCGGAATACAATTAGCACTTCTTTGCAGACAAAAATACGAGAAAAAACAATTTCTTAGCAATTTGTTGATTTTAGTTTAAAAAGTACTTAAACTATTAATCCGTGTTTTTTTATTTCTTTTCAAATTTCAGATCGACGTGATTAAATTGAGGATTTCTGGGAAATACAATATTACATCACTAAAAATTCTTAAACACCGACGGTATTAAACAAAATACAGTACAATTTTCCTGAGCAAGAAATGACCGTTTTAAACAAAAGAATTAAAATTAACATAGACGAAGTCGTGGTACACTTCGAAAGAACTATAAAATAATTGCCTGAAGCAGAAAAACAAAATCTTCGTGCAGATCTACCACCTCTGCTAAACGATGCATTTAATAAGCCAGTAGACAAAAAAAAACGTTAAGGAACATAGGATATTGAAAAAACTAAAACCGAAAGACTTACATTACCACAGGGCTTATAAGGGTAGCACTTTGGCTATTATGGATAAGATGGAATATGATAACCGCCTACAAAGCACAATTACTGAGAGCAGTTTTGTGAAACTCAAAAATAACTCTTTAAATAAAATGACAAAAAATTCAAACCATATAGTGATAAAAATTAATGACACTTTTAACTTCCCAAAATCAAAATTATTTAACTCTAAGCCGAAAATTTCACCCATATATGGGTTAGTTAAAATCCATAAATCAGAGAATAAAATGCGTGTCTTATGTCCAAACACTGAGGCCCACATCTTCCAAAATAGCTAAATTTGAGTGAATTTAAGCAGTCGAAACAACCCGAAGGCCTGTATGTTAAGAGTTCTATTGAAGTAGTTGAAAAATTGAGCAAAATCCAGTTAAATTAAGAGATAAAAACTATAAACAGGTGGAATGAACTAGGATGGATACCTCAATATCGTGTTTTGTCGCTAATGCATTTATGGGAGAACTAGAAATGGATTTAAAAAGATTAAACAAACTCCCACGTGTGTAGTTAAGATATGTGGACGACATAGTTCCAATAGAGTCAATAACACAGAAATAACAACATTTCTAGATGTTTTGAATAATATACATATATCCGTCAATTAAATTCACGTGAGATCAAAAGGTTAACAAAAGATTGCCTTTTCTTAACTTGGTACTTGAAAAGAGGGGGTTGTAAAATTAAATTTGACGTATTTAGAAAACTTACTGCGACAAAAAGATTCATCCCACAGCTCAAGACAACATAAAATGGTAGTATTTAATAGCATGACATACAGATTGAATAAAATACCATTACCAGTTATGGAGTATATAAAAAAACATAACCACATTAAGAAAATAGCGCAAATTAGTGGTTTAAAAGAAAAAGACGTGGAATTATTAATAAATAAACATGCCAAGAAGATTAGAAAGGCAACCCTGACGACACTACAGCCAATAAATAGAAAAGAAATAAAAAGAATAACACTTCCATTTTAATAACTAACGCTGAAAAAAATATTTAAGAAAAAGAATATGAAAGCAATTCATATCCACTAATAGAAGAAAATTGATTATCTTGACAAATTGGGAACTTGCGGTGACTTTGGTAGGAAATATATTGAACAAACTAAAAGGGCTATAAGAAAAAGATATAGAGAACATTTAAATCATGCAAAGAATAACAAGATTTGCAGTAGTACAGCACATTATTGTAGAAAATTACTGTGATATGGGCTTAATTCAACTTTCAGTGCATTAGCTGATGATGACGTGAATGCACGTTGAAATACATTCGAAGCATTCGTGTTAAATATTTTAATCGTGACGGCAAAAAAAGGAAAAAAGTGTTTATTTATTTCGTGAATATTATATCACATTAGTAATTATTGTGGATATATTGGTTCAAATATTTTCGTTTTAATACCAAATACAAAATTCTCATCAGAAAAGAGAAATGAGTCCTCTATTGGAAGTCCACGTCAGTAAGTATTTAGTAGAACTGCTTCATAATAATTTATTTCATTATTTTCAGGTGCATGGGGTTTGATTTAGTTGTTTTAATTTAATTTATTTGTTATTATATCTGGCTCTTCGCTGAGAAGTGCGCCTTCTGGGCTAGAAAGGAAACACAACATTTTACGTTGCAACTCATATCTTCCAGCTTTTTTGGGGGTAGCATTTATTGGATTAAGAAGGATCAGCTTTTGTAATTAAAATTTTATAACACTGGTATTAATCAATTGATGGAAAGTTTCGCAACAAAATTATCATTAATAAAGTTTATAAAGTCAGTATAATTGAGAATCAGTTCGAAATAATAAATTTAGGAAAAAAACAAGTACAAAACCCTTTCTTAAAGGCTCCATCAATACCAAGAACAATCACATTTAAGGCAGTAAAACAAGAATAACAAAAAATCGGAAACCCTTGAAATATCCCAGAAAAGAATCTTCACGGGAAAGTATACCGCAATTTAGAAGCTTATTCTTCTCATAGGTTACTTATTGAAAGAATATGAAAACAATATTGAAACATTATGAGGAGAATGATCTTAAAACAATAATAAAAGCTCTTTTGTCAGGATTCCGTAAAAGTATTGCAAATATAGATGAAAATATGTTAGTAGTAATGGACGAAAATTTTTTTTAATTAGGTGTACTGTGACGAAACATTTGCGATGCGAGGGTAAAGCTTACAAAACAAAATAAAATTAATATATTCAATACATTTTGTGGTACCCATTCTCTGACTTTGTGAAAAAGGAAAAGAGCACCAAATGAAAAGGATTATACGTGATAGTAGTGATTATAAAAATAAGTACCTGAAAAACCTTTACACAGTTTCAAAATTTAAAGAACATTAAAGGTAATGATCCAATACACAGAGCTGGATGCATTATAAAATGGCTGCGGAATAACCAAATCGCTAGTTGGTTTCAAAATAATTGAGAACCTGTGGACAATTAATTATATAAGGAAAATGTAACAAGGAGAAGCTCCAAAAATGATTAACGAGCTTTGGATGCAAGCCAAGGATCATGGGAAGAAATTAGTCCTGAAGCTAATAAAACTAACTGAAAATATGCTTAGGAGTGTGAATTAAGGACATTTAAGAAGTTTGTTCTCCAGTCGAGAAAGTATTCATTTGAAATTTTTTACAAACTCTTTGGAAATTATGAAATCCTAATTTTATTTCCTAATTCGCATGTTGTTATCTCAGAAAATATCTAAAATTTTCAGTAGTACACATGATATGATACCTATTACTATTTAATGACCATAGCCGCTCAGAAAAGGACTTGAATGTAGTTCATTGCTCCAGGAAATATTTATGAAAGTTCCAAGCAAGATTTCAGCTCGTAAATGTATTTAATTTGTAATATTCTTCTTAAAAAGTAAAATATAACCTTCATATTTTCTCAAGCTATTTATTGAAAGATATAACTAAATCTTTTTAAATTTGTAGCAGTTAAGGACTAAAAAAGGATACGAACTGAGCCTGATGAAAAGAGTTGACGGAAAATTTCCCGTCATTCTTCTATTGTGAAAAAAATATATATGTATATTGAACATGGACATGGATTTGTTATTAAGGTATATACATAATACCGAAGAATTGCTTAGGTATTGGCGAATGTTACCTACAAAATCAATAGTAATGTCGATGAAAAGGTATATGAAAAATTTCACAACTTTACTTAACGTTAGTAGTAGTTAACTTATTGGAAAATGTTATTTGGAATATAAATTTTACATGCCATTACAAAGTTGACATTTCATCGAATTTTTCCTATAAAACGTTAAACCAATTTACGAAAACAGTCGAAAGTTATTAAAGTGTAAAATTTAATAAAAGTCAGAAGTATATTTGGGATATTTTACTTCTTTTGCCTTTTCAATAAAAGCAATAGAGCTGTGCAATCTCGCTGAAAAAAATTGTAGTGTTTATGGGCAACGTGACAATACTGACTGCCCTATGCACTATGTTATAGTGCATCTTAGCCTGCCCAGCAAGCAAAAATAAACACCAATTATGATACTTAAAAATTAAAGAAGGTAGACAAGCTTTTTGGTACCGTAAAGGAGTTAAAAAATCATTAAATCGATCTTCCATTTGTCAATCGACGTCAAAACCCAACCAAATTACATTTGAAGTGTTTAATGAAGGGCGGTAACAAATAGATTGTAACATTAGCGGACAAAATTCTCGTCTTCTTGATAAAACCAATATTTTGGAACTGTAATGGGACTGAAGATAAAAGAAAAACTAAGGGACCAAAATTGAACGATATACTATATTCAATTTTGGGCGTTTATATGCACCTCGAAAAGGTCTAAAACTTTTTCGTGATTTAACATTTTACAAAGTTGTTCGTTTCCTTTGAAGGGATCGCCGCTTTTTATGAGTCTTCGGGTACTGTCTACTGATGATACCATACTGACGCTAGGATAATGTAAAATGATTCTGTTTTCGGGAATTGGTATGCGGTAAAATATATCAATAATATTGCTGAACCAAAAGAGAAAGAGGTGTGTATAAACAAAATTGCACTTTTCAAAAGTGTCAGTGCACGAAATTACCTTCCTTTCTAATTTTTCTCTTTTCTAATTTACCTTTTCTCTTTTCTAATTTAAATTAATATTTCAAATATCTTTTTTAATTTGAAATATATTTTATGTGCCTATAACGTCTAGAAGTACACCCTTTCTATTGTAACCGTAGGCTGTGAGCTATTTCAACAGTAGTTATCACTTTTTATACTTGTGTTTTGTTTACTTCGCACTTTCTCTTTTTTAACATAAACATTTATTCAATTTAAATAAATAGTTAGCCGACAACAAATAAAAATAAGTTGGAAAATAACTCTTATTGGTGATTAGAATTATAAAAGTTGATTGATAACACTTATTCCATGACCAAAAACAAAAAATCGTGGTATAATGGATAAGCAGTAACCAATAAAAATTAATCCAAAAATAACCATTAATATCCAATTTTTATTTTATTACTTACACTTCTTAAAATTACACCAGAAATTCAAAATTCACTTGATAAGATTAGTCCTATTCATTACAAAATCAGATCATAGTTTTTGTCCGATTTTTTCATTTCAAAAATACGAAATAATTTGTTATTTTCTGTCCGTGGTAAATTCAAAGTAAAAAACCTTTCAGAGAAATTAATTCCAACGTCGTCAAAACTTTACAGTCAAAATCAGGTTCAAGCAAAAGGTTGAGAGAAAATATTTTTGAATACAGTAAATATATAATAGATACTTTGAATATCCAATTGTTGATCTCAGTTCTACTAAAAAATGTGCTGAATGCAAATTTTTTAAAAATCGTTGGTTATTGAGAAAGTATATATCACATGTTAGAACATATTCCCATTGCAATGAAAATGTAAAATGCGAAAATTGCGATATAATAATCATTAAGCAATATATAGAATGGAATTAATATTTTTACGATCTCAACTTGAGACTATTTGATGCGACACGTTCAATTAGAAAACCTTTTGCTACCGTTGAAGCATTTTATGCGATCATAAATTTTATTAATCCACCAACACATACCTACTATAAGCATAATAGATATCTAGATTCAAGTTCTAAAGATATTTGTCATCAGTGAGCAATTTTATATGCAACCAGCATAACAATAGGTTAGATGCTCAACAACACGGATGAGATTTTAAGATTATAAACTATAATGTGTTAAAAATGATAAAATTGTGAAGGATGGGAAATCATTAGGAGGAAAAGCAAAACTAACTTTGCCCTAAATACGAAAATACATAGTATAAGTAATAAAGCCAAACTGGTGGTTAATAAATATGACCACATTCAACACAATTATTCATCAGAAGTTGTATTGATACACATTAAGGGGACATTAAGGGGAGATGGTAGTAGAATGGCTAAAATCTGTAATTTGTATCAAGCATTAATTATTTTTTGATATTACCCATAGTCATAGTCTAAATGGACAATTGAAAACGTTTAAGCCAAACAACAATTTTTAGGTATATTTCTTAATATATACCGAATATGCCGAAAAAAAGCAAGATTTTTGATACTCCGTATTGTACCCAGATTTTAAGCAAACTACCTCAGATTACTATTTTCTTAATCAATGTATATAAAGTGTTCTTTGAAACATATTGACAGGATTTCGAATTTTAATTTCATTCTCGAAATATAAATTTTTGAAAATTTTGAAACGAAAAATTGCTTGTCTTTGACAGTTTTCTGGCAATATTTATATTTAATGTGACATAGCATTTGTTTAAATTCAAAATTTTGCCAATTAAATTAATCCACATATGTATATCAAAGAACAATTGTATAAAATTTCATGAAAATCGGATGGAAATTGAGTACAAAAACGGAAGTAGAAAGTCTAGAAAATATAACATATAAGTTCTTGAAAAAATCGCATTTAAAAATTACGAATGTTCATTGCTTCAGTTTCCGTGAACGGACGAAAACATAGATATACAACACTATTCTGTCATTCCAAAGCCACACATAACATGCTCCTTTCTTAGTAAATATAGTATAATGAAATATGAGAATATAATCACATGCAATAATATAATAATGATGATAATAAAGAAACAAGTTATAAGGAAAATTTAAATATTTTAAATTGACTATCCAAAAGTAGTGGTTTTCAGGTATTAAAAAATGCAGAAAAAACATTTAAAATTTTTTTTCGATTTTATGCGATTTTTCACTACCACCTTCCCCTTAAACCAATATTTCCTGATTGGAAATAGGAAGAAATTTTGTTAAAAAAATGAAAATATTAGACATAAGGTAATGAAAAAAACTGACAAAGTCCATAAAAAAACCCAAAAATCCAAATACTTCTCGTGGCTCATGGGAGATCCTTCTAACAGAATTGTATGACAAACTGCACATAACATGAGAAAATTCTCTGATTAAAAACGTGTCGTCGTGAACGTGTTAAGATAATTTATAACGCCAAGAACAGAAAATACCAGGAAGATTAACTTTGTGAAAGAACTACCTTTATTTTCAAAATGTTATATCTTATCCAAGAGCTTGCAAATTTTAAAAATCTGGTGCAAAATTAATTTTAAGATTGTATTTTAATAAACAGAAGAAAAGCTTTAAAAACTTTTCTAAATGCTGAGGAAAAGGTACATGAGGTTTAGCAAAATTTTTATAAGAAACAGACTATGCATTTGTCCTTTAAGATGATTATTTCTTATATCTAAGGAGGAGACGCCTGATCACAGAAAAATGTCTTCGCACTTTATCATTTCTTCTTCAAACAGCACTCCTTGAAAAATTGGAGCATCAGAATATAAAGGAATTAAAAATCGCCTACTAGGCTCAACCCTTCTGGTTTAAAATCCTCAGTTTAAATATACCATTATCTCAAAAAGCGGAATTTCGATTCCATACACAACACGGTACCCCGATATCTTATTCATTTTATATGTTTCAGATGAGTATATTCACATCACAGCACCGGCAACGACATATTGGACGTAGCAACGTAAACGACACGACCACGGCACGGAGCCATCACGGAACGATAATGTCTCAATCGACCCTAACGCGGTTTTCTATAAAACAAAAAAAATACGAATACGCTGTTGTTTCTTTAAGACGGAAGAATAAAATATGCAAAATCAGAAATGAATTTTAAAAACATAATTCACTTTTAATATAAATTCACATTTCCTCAACTCAGAAATTCTCAGATAATTCTCAGAAATTTTTAGATACCGACAGTAGTTTTAACGTAAGATATTTATTCGAAGGACAATGAAAAATGATGCGGCTTTACCAAACACAATTAAATTTGCTGACTGTTTATAGTTTGTTTTCACTTATTCCTAACCAGTTCCAAATATTTTTAAAATCCAAAAATATCAGAATTTTTGCACAGATAATACTCAAAATCAGCAAAATCTAAAAGAGATAAAATTAATATTCGAAAATTTCTTTGATAACAAAAATTTTAATTACGAAACGTATTGAGATTACAAACAAATTGGGTAATTAAGACAAGAGTATTTCATTTAGCTATATTCTTCTATATCTGAGACTGATGGTAAGAAAATGAAAGTTCCTCTCTCAAATGCCTACTAAACCATAGGTGCAATATCTTAACTTTAATCAATTCACGAGAATCTTCTTAGGCTAAATCACTTTCAGTTGAATCTTAAATGCTAGAATTATCTTAATCCTTTTTCTTATATAGTTTGCGTTAAGGAATTATATTGAAATTTCCCTTTTTAGCTTAATATTTACAATTGCGGGGTGTACATGTACATACAAAGGTGTAACGTTTTCTTGGCCGCAAGTTCACGCTAATCCGACCGAATATCGAACATAAAAGGTGAGCGCCTGCGAACACCGCTAATTAGCAATTTTATTGTCTTTTTTTTTCTTTTCAAACGGCCCGCAAACCGAACATTACTTAGCGAACACAGCGGTTAGATATTATTCTAAGCACATGGCTCCAAGTCAATTAGAGTTTACTTACGGGAGGGAAACAATGTGGTCCAGTGTGTCCGAAGAGGTGGTGGATTGGGAGCAGCTTTCTTCCTCGTTGTCGGTACCTAGTTAGCGTAGTCGCGGTAAGGATGATGATAATGATGGTAATTGTGGTGGCGCTGTTTGCGCGACGTATCCAGCCCTTACGCTAATGGGTACTGATGTCACAAGCTGGTCGTGCCGGTAGGCGCGTGGTAACCTAAACTCTGATAGTAGGAGTCTTGTCCCAAGGCAGCATGTGAATTGGAGAGCGGGCTAAGGGCATTATAGCCGGCGTACTGGCTCATGTCGTACATCTTGATGTCCGCTTTAGATTCTGTAGGGAGTAGCCTATTAATGGAGAAAGGATGATTCGCCGGAGTATAGCCGCCCGCTGGCTCTTGCTTCAGGTGATGCATTGAATGATAATCGCTGATTAGTGATGGATGACACCTGTTCACCATCGCCGACAGTTCCTCTTGCTGCAATTGTTGATGATGTGTTGGCCCGTGCTGTCCCTGTTGACCCAAACAGAGCTCAGCGTTAGCATGCAACATAGCAAGAGCTTCTGCATCTTTGGTATGGGATGAACTGAGTAAGCCAGACACTTGAGAGTCCGATGAACTTTTGTGTTCCCTGTGATGATGGTCATCGTGGATGGTCGAATCCTTTTTGCCCGGACTTGCAGCGTCCATATTGTGTGATGGGCTTTTATGCATTTGCCGCAAGGCTTCTTTCTTTTCATCCTTAAAGCGCTTTTGTCTTCGAAGGTAACAGCCATTTTCGAACATATTCCCAGAGTCTGGATGTAATGTCCAAAAAGAACCTTTTCCCGGCTTATCTGGCGTTCTTGGTATCTTCACAAAGCAATCGTTGAAACTTAAGGAATGTCTAATGGAATTCTGCCAGCGTTGCTGATTCTGCCTGTAGAATGGGAACAAATCCATAATGAATTGGTAAATTTCCGACAGTGTGAGCATTCTAGAGGGATTATTTTGGATGGCCATCGTTATTAGGGAAATGTATGAATATGGGGGCTTCGCGTGCGTATAACTGCGCCTATATGTTGTCGGCTTTTCCACTCGAGATCTTTGCAAAACACTAGAATTTGGAGAGGCCGTTTCAAGTTCTCGTCCAGTGGCCATTGCTGACGAGTAGCCCCCCATAGCTGCCATAGATGTCATACTGCTACCCATACATGATCCCATATTGCCAAGAGGTGATCCCATTGAGCCATATCCCATTGTGCTCGGTGTCATACAATTGCTGCCCATTGAATTCATTGCTGCTGCAGCGCCCATACCACCCATTCCAGAACCTAAGACACTAGAACCAAAGCTACTTTGAGGTGATACTGATGTCATACCACCTACAGACATTCCCATCGTATTCATACTATATGTCGGTGCCATCGGGCTCATGTTGCCGCCGGCCATACTTACTCCGGTACTTGATGTCGTTTCTGGGTATAATTTCTGCATTTTTACCCTGAGTCCTCTATGTTGACTGTTCCTACGTTTTTTTTAACTCTGTTTTATTTAATATAAAACACTATAGCTTGAAAACTTGACACTTTCACTGGTTGTTTTGTTTGCGCTTTCTGTGTCAACACGTTTTATTTGCAAGGTTTCACCAATTTCAACACACTTTTCATATGCCCTATGTGCACAGGACTCTATTTGCTCAAAACAACAAAAACAACAACAATCACTAAATGGCGAATTTATTTATGGTGTCTCAACACTTGTGGTGGAAAATGTGGAATTTAATAAAATTTCACGTTATCACTATCCTTTTTTACCGCTGCACGTGTGCACAACCCGTTTGATTTTTTTACCGCCTAGATACAACTAAAGTTCGTATTGTACAATAAATATTTGCAAATCTCAACAACTCAACTACCGGGAACAGTCGCCTCGAATTCAGAACAAAAGAAAGTTATTGTTGCACATTGTGTACACTGTAGCCAAGTTTATAGAGTACTTTACTCAGTTACTATTTTACAGTACTTAATGGCGCAATATGTTTACACTATCCGAACTCTTGATTTGTTAGTCTTTTCCGTTAGTGTCAACAATCGAACTAAGTTAGGGGTTGATGGCGTAGATCAACAAACTTGCCCTAAACTTTAGTACACTCATATTTGCAACAGGTTATGTGGTGTTTGGACTGTGATACATGATGCTCTCTACAATGGGAACAACTGTGTCAAAAGTCACTTTGTGTAATGTTTAAATTGTTTGGCGACGGCTTATAATCCACTTTGCGCATCAAATATTTCCCGTTTGCTCAGACAACATCTTAACCAGATTAGATGATCGCGATTGTATCAATATCAACACACACGGCGTGCGGTGCGGTAGGCCGTTGCCGTTGCCGAGGTCCGTTCTCCGTTGCCAGTCGGGCTGCCGCGATTGCTGCGCTGCACTCGATTATATTCAAAAATCACACACTTTTTAATACAAAAATTGTTTTAATAGGCCCGCAATGGAAATTAATCCAGAATTTTTTTCAAAATTCCTCTTCTGTCTATTAGATGGATGTATGCCTGTTATTCGGTATTCAAAACAAGATGCGACTGTTTGCAGAGGGGAATACCTACTTACTATTTGGCTTACTAACAAATATCGAGCTCTCAAGTGTTCCTGGCTGCCTTGTATGGGCGAGCTTTCGTCGTGTCGTCGTCATCCATGCTGTACATGTAGCTGGCTCTCCTACCCAAACCGGCAAGACGGCGAGTAGGGACGCAGCAGAGTACAGCATTGGGCGAGCTAAAAAGGAACAAAATAAAAACGGAAAGATATACAACACCCCAACCAGCGGGTAGCCGAGCGCAAACCAGTTACAAGCCTACCGACTCAGAACGGGTCGGGTACGGTGTGCACATGTGCGCACTTCATTGGTAGTTTCAAACAAGACGTCAGCAGAGTGGGAACGGGGAGAAGCCAACATGGGAAGAATTATCCCCTCCAATGTACAAACTAATGGAGGGGTCTATGTCTGCTCGACAGTTGCGTAGGCATGCTACTGGTAGCCGAATTTCATCCAATCACAAAATCTGTGGCTTGTTTGACTTGTAGCCGTTGTCAGAGCAACAAAACAGAGAGGCGGAGCAGATGTGAACGTCACACCCCCCATGCATATCGGTGTTTATGAGGTACTTTTTTTTCGACCGAAGCACATTTGAAAATGATTTCCCAACTTTCCGACAGCGATCAATACCGGATGTAATTGTGGTCATCTCTGTTCCTCTGCCGAAGTGGAATCGAGCGGGAACGTGTACCGCTCTGCTCGCTCATACAATCCATCTGCCTGTCCGTCTGCGTGACCGCAAAAAAGCCTTTCTTTTGCTTTTCTAATCGCACTTTTTTCCATTTTATGAAATGTTTGCAGAAGGCGAGCAGCCGCCACCATCATGGAAATGGAAAGATGAACCCAACCTACAGAATGCGCCACAGTCGCGCTCACCTCCCGGTCTACCTCTGCTCTAGCTATTTTCTCTCTCCGCAACCGCGCGAAAATCCGTGCACCGCCGTTGCGTTTTTGTTGTTTTTATTGCGACTCCCGACATCGTGTTTCCTATTATCTCAATTTTCCCGGACTTTTTTCTCTCACAAACTTTTCCTCTTTTTCCAATTTTTTGTTCCCATTTTTTAACGATTTTAATAAAACATACAAAAAAAAAAGAATCTATCGAGGAAAGCTTTTTCCACCCCCTTGTCAAGCCCTTGTCGTATCGATGATATGTGTCCGTTCATTGCTGCTGGTGTAACCGAGTTTATCGAAGAACGCCATCAAAGTGACATCGAATTTGAACGCCTTTTTTTTTTATTGTGATAGGTAGTTTTGGTTGGATTACGTCGCAGCACTCGTCAAGAATTGTCCATTCCCGGACTATACTACTATTTCCCGGTTTAATTAAGCGTTCGCTGACCAAAATTAGTGAAAAATGTGCAGATTCGTGCGCGATGTCAATTTTACCACATAAATACCTTCAGTCACTTCGCGTGAATCGCATGAATCGATTTCTTATTAAAGTTGATGTGATGCCAGTGAGATAATCTGTTTAAAGGTGGAAAAATGTGAGGATATTGAGATGATGCAAAACTGCTGTTGTTGACTGGGATATCTACATTTGACCCTGCAAAATTCGTGTAAGGACAAACACTATTTAACTTCTGAACTTCCGTCTTATCTGTCTTATCACATTTTGTTATCACTGAATATCTTTGAACCTCAACTGATAACGACTTTTATTCAAAATTTCAGTGTAAATAAAAATATTTACTAAGAACTCATTTACTTATTCTTCTCTTTTAATTCGCTTTATTCAAAGTGAAATTTTACCTAGTAAACCACATGAGAAATAGGCATTTATACTCTAAACCTCTGTGCGGGAAGTAAAAAAGACTTGGGTACCTCCGAGTAGAATAAAATATTGGAAAATTTGATAATTTTGTAAGACTATGTTGAGCTATGATCTTCTGTTGAGACGAGTAAAAACTGCTTCTTTTATTATATAAGAACTATTTTACATTTTATGCTAATGTATAAAAAGATATTTTTTTAAACTTCTGCTTGCTGACATTTTTTACATACTCGACTTTTTTTATGGCGATAATCTCTATTTCACCTCTGGTGCTGTGGCAGTTATTACTTTAGAACGGGGTATATATTTTTTCTGTGTTCACTTAGTATCCATTTACTCGTTGCTTGAAGGAATTTGAGTACATCATGTGCTATCAAACTCCAGTGAATTTCTTAAGGACTAAGAATTTCATAGTTACTTAAATGCAAGAGAAGTATAAATGCTCAGATTGAAGATTGAAATAAACAATAAAGTACGAATGTATTTTATTCAGCAATACCTACATACTTAAGCAATACCTACTACAAACGTTAGCACAAAACAGTGTCACCAGTTTATTATTATCACGGTTAACTTAATTGCTCGCATGCGGTGACCTTTATCACTGTTTTATTAGTTTTTTACACATAAAATTAATAAAAATGAGATTTGAGACTGAGATAAAGCTTTTAGCATATATTGTAGTGCGGGTATAACCACTCTTAATTTGGTATTCATTGTATTTACAAGATCCTGGAACTACTGTGCAGTTATATTATCCCAAGAACTTTTGCTCATGCAAATCCTTCCTAGTGGGACCACTTCTTTTAAGTCGCATATGATTTCAATTGACAAAAGCCATTCTAGTACATTTAGATGCCTGTTTCAAAGCCATCTAGATCTAGCTGTGGATACCTTTTTGTGGCTGGTACTGAAAAATGACTTTCCCTTCCGGAAACAATCTTTAAATTGAGTGCAATTAGTGTTTACACAAAGTACTTTAGGATATTTTGCAGTCTGACCGCGGGTATCATCAATACATTAAAAAAAAATTGCAGTTCTTGCTGAATAACACTATTCCATTGCCCCTGGGATTATTTTAAATGCTTTTTGACTCAGTAAAGCGCCTTCATTTACAGTATTGTAAAATAAACAGCAAGATTTTCTTAAATGTAAAATGTATACCTATCTATTTAATTGCGATTCAAATGGGTATAGGATATTTCATCTGCCTGAATATGATTGCAGTTGGGTAGTAGTTATCGCGAGTAAGGATTGTAAAATAATTCCAATAACGAATCTGTACTTTTGCAAAGCATTGGATGGTATTTTACACATTTTTCTGAGTGAAAATTTTTCAAAACCCGATAAGTTTTCTATCTTCTAGAATTATGACTTAGAGCCGTATTCATTAAGCGATATTAATTTGTGTTATTGTCTTCATTTAATGTTTAAAATACGGCGTTGAATAAAGAAGTAAATATAAATTTAAAATCAAGCGGCCAACCAACATTTAAAGAATACGGCTTTAGTGTTTTTATACACGCTGACCTCGATATTAATACCTTACATCTACGTTTAAGAAAATATTTGTAACGTATAAAAGTGTTTATGATGCAAAGAAGTGAACCATATAGGAATTAATTAGTTACAAAAAAGAAATCACTCTATAACTGTTAATCTGTCCATCCGTTTATCTGAGCACTGGAGGATTACAATATGAAATATATGATATTTTACCCCCCCCCCCCAGTAACAATTTAAGTTTTATTAAAGAATACAAGTTGTTGTGAAGACTATTTTTTAAAACTAGTAAGTCTAGAAAGCAATAATAAAATATCTATAAAATCCCCATAAGGCCGGGAGGGCCCACACTACAAGGAGTTCTGAGGGCCAAATTCTAAAACCTTCTTGAGCCTGTTTATTTAAGTTTTATAATATTCTTCCAGAATTCTTTAAAACTTATAATAAAACTAGTTTTAGGTTTTTGCAAGCTTTTTATAATCCACTTTACAACCTCCTTGGTAATGCTATTTTAAGGTTAACTATGGTAGTAAGTTTGGTAAAGTTTGCTTTGCTCAAGAAAAATTTGCCTTGTAACCAATGAAATAATATAAAAACTTAATGCATTGTTAAAACCAAATTGTTCAACTTATCAATGTAGTTGAAATAATCATTCTTAACATGAAAATGATAGGTACTTCCATGAAACCCATGCATATATAAGTTGTAAATAGTTAAACTACAATATATTGAGAGAATTTAGGACCATGGAGTATGAAATTTTATTGCGAATATTATTTTTTTCGTTAATATCTAATGTGATAGGTCGAAATATACAACGCGCCCTAAAACTTATGCAAAATTGGAGGAAAATAATAAAATATTTTAAGAAAAAAAGAAAATAAGGATTGTCAATTAAGTCAAAAATGCATTAAAATGTATTGAAAATCCTTCACGAGAATATATCATTAGTGTTTTTAATGTCCTGAATTATAAATATTTAAATATACTTGATATAAAATATTGTGCACTTGCAAAAACATAAACATGGCCGCGTCTATTTCATGATCTTCTTGAATTTGTTTATAAAATATTTCAGTTTTATATTTTGCTTGCATAAACTGATTTGTACTTTTAATAGCTTCGTCTGTCTTAAAACGAGCATTTTAAAAACATTTCTCCTTTTGTAAGGGCAGTTTTGATAAAACTTCAAAGAGTAGCTATAAATCCACCCAGAAAATCCCTTTTACATAGTATATAAGTTTGCTTATCAACCCATATCTAATTAATGCTATATTAAAGAGATTTACATCTACGCTTTTGTTGTTTCATAATATTTCTTGTAAGCTTTGAAATTTATTTAGTAAAGGTGACAATGTCTCATTTAGTTTTATGCTATCTTACCTATTTAATCTCAAAATTCTTGCTTAGGTCTTCAACAGGCTAATAATAAGGGTAACTGATGTGACTGTAACTGATTGCAATAAGTAATGGAGGAAGTTAACAGGGACTGTTGAACTTGCAGAAGTCTATTTGGTAACATGTATAGCTCCTTTAAAACTCTTTTAGTTTTGTGCATCCTCATTTACTCTTGCTTAAAACTTAAAATTCTTGTCTGGGTTATAAACAGGCCACCGGTTGCTTTTTCAGCGTCGTACATTAGCTGCGTTTTTTTGCTACAAGATCCAGATCTGTAGGCAAAAAAACTATCGGGATCTTATTGGAACTAGTTTTATACGTTGGCAGTACCGATAATCATTATCAAGTTGGCAGCTGGTAATTGTAAGGTGTTAGTTTATTATGCTGTAGGTAATAAGTTGCAATATTTCAGACGCGTAAATTTTACTTGTTTTTTTTATTCCTTACAATCTTGTATTATAAATGCCTGCTCACTTTTAAGACCACTCTTTGAGTTTGACAACAAGTTGTACCAACATCTAAGACTAGAATAATGCACCTACATATGAAA
>QYTT01088767.1:3311-17421 GCA_006980735.1 Dasypogon diadema | reverse complement strand
ATATATATATATATATATATATATATATTTAAATCCATATGAGCTAATAGATTGATTAATATTGGCATTCTAAACCATTGCTGCAATCCGCCGATAGTAAATATTAATTAATCAATAGCGTAAGTAGCTAAAATCAAAAACAAGACCAAGGGACAAAACAGAAGAAATCCAATCAAGCTCGGACATCGTGGAATTACGCCGTGGAGTCAGTGGAAGAAATGGAAGCACTCAGGCCTGAGTATCCTAGGAGCAAAAGTGAATACATTTTCTAGATTTTTATGCATGCATTAAGTAAATTAGAGTTAATAGAATTAATACTTTAGGAAAATTTTGTAATTAGGTAAGAAGCATGCACTGCTATAAATATAGAAAAATCTTATTTTCATGTGGTTTCGTTATTACTCTTAACAAAACCCGGTAAGGAGATGTGGTTAACTCCCCTAGAACACTAGCTACATTTCAGTTGTGACAGCTATTATGGCATAGCGAGCGAAGCAGTAGAATACCAATTTTCTCAATTGTCGCTAAATGGATCGCTTTGATTTTTGCAGCTATTTTCACAGCCATTCTATTAGACGCTAAAAATTAAACTGGTAGAATATAAGCTCGAATATCTTTGTAATGGATGAGATTAGGAGGATGTATTTTTTCATAAGCATGTATTCTAAGATCCTATAAGGGATGTCTGCATTAATTTCTGGATATAACCTTTTACAGGAATAAATATGATACTTTTCTGATTTTTTTATTAAAGTCGAATATTTTTGTAACCCGTTATGCTGAAATAAGTATACGAAGGACATTCAAATATGCCTGAAAGAAAATGCATGGAAATTAGCTTTAGAACATTTACCAGGTCTTTACAAGGGTCAATATTACCTAACACTGTCGCTGACTGATGTAAACACATAGCATTTTCGATTGAACATTTGAAATACCGCTTCGGCTTCACACTTTTCTAGCAAGACAACCTGAGTCATTTTAATATGATTTTTGTGAAAATTAATATGTTCGTGAACATAATTTCATTTTACAAGCACAGGATTGGTTGACAATTCATTCTCCTTATGTAACGGAGTTAACTAATGGGAGTTACAGAGTTAGACCGTTTCTAATAAAGCTCTTGAGCTTCAAAATTGGAGTCTTTCATATTAATAATGGAAAACATTGATTAATTTTAGGTAAATTTGCCTAGGACATACGTTCTAGGCAACATATTCCCCACTCGAATTGCGACAAACGCCTTGGCAACAAATGCCCCAAACGCTCCGTAGTTCCTTGATGAGGTCACTTAGACTCTCCACTAGCAACATATGCCAATCAGGGGGACCACTTTAGGTCACACACACACACACGTAAACACGCTACTTAATTTAGCGGATAAAGTTAGCTATACTAAATCTTCATTTGTTCAACACTAAGTCTACCCCAAATCCTAGGCTACAACTAAACACTCACCTCTATCGATTTCTTATAACCCCTCAATCTCTTAATCTTCTTGGTTTCTACCCCACGACTTTTTCACTCAACGCGCGCACCACGAATGAAAAACTCAGACGAATTCTGAGCCCGAATTCATAATAAATAAACGTTTTAAATATTCATAAAATTCTTCCTTTCTTTTACGGGGAGATTTGAAATCCCCAAATGCAGGCCAAAATATTTCATTTTGCCTTTATTTGAGAAGAATCCTGGCACCTTTACTGGCGATGTGCAATTTTATGATTTTATTACTAATTTGCACATACGTTCATGTCTGAAAGGTATTTATTTTCTGGTGCCAAATATCTTTTCCACCGCGATAGCTGTTATTGTTTCTCACCAGAATCTTTTTTGGTTTAATTTCGAGGTCACCTTATCCCTATTTCCCTTAAACTAATAAACCTTCTTCTTTGAAAGTTGAAATGATAACTTACCCGCGGTAACATACGTCTCAGTTCAACTGATTTAAACATCCTCCAAAGGAAAAAAGCATAATAACTGTTTCGATTGAACAGACCTAACTTTCTTAATCTTAGCATGCTTATCATCAATATTATTTGTGAAGAAGTCAACTTGAGAATTAACACAATTTGTCTCGTAAATATTTTGCCAGGATATACTTGCCAAGCCCGAAGCAAGTTCGGACAGGTTTATACTTTCAAAGTTCCTAAAAAGAAGAGGTGTGTGGGAATAATCAGACGTAGAAAAGTTAAAGCCAGCAAATATGGCGTCACTTAAAGCAGGAAAACTAAATTGATCTTGATTTTTAACTGCTGTCGGGACTTATGTTATAATCAAATCGAGCAGCGAGATTTATATTAATATCACCAAGCAAAATAATAGAGGAATATTTACAACTCAGATTACCCAGTTCATCAGAAAAGTCATGCATGTCATTATAATGCGGCGGTCTGTAATAAATCCAAAAATAATTTTCTCTGAGCTATGCGAGATTTCCAGGCACTAACTACCTTAACACATTTTCTGTAAGGAATTTCCATTGAATTACACAACATTTCTCATATTTTTCCTCAGTAACGTTTACAATATTCTTTGGTATATAAATTTGTGTATTTGAATAGCCTGAAGATTCGTTTTTAAAAAGACTTTTTAGTTTACATTCCAAGAACAAATTGAAAGAATATTACGCTTCTTATCACTAACTCCTGTCCTGATTTATAGCTACTGAATTATATTACATTCCTAAAGAGGAGTGGAAAGGATAAAAATGGATAGCATAAATGAAAAATCCTCAGCCAGTAACTTCCCTAAGAGCTACTCCCTATGACCTGTGGGATTATATCATCATTCACTCAGTCCACACATTGTCGTGCTGCCACACCAGCTTGTGCCTATTTTGGACACCAGACAAAAGGATCAACAATAAAAAAAAAGGATACACTTCTCCCTGCCCGAAGTCAATGGGAGGGGATTCAGGACACAGTACACCAGGATTTATAAGGACTACTAGAGGGTTCTCATAGTTTTTTATTACAGCCTCTGTTACAAGCGCGCAGCTGCTCATTCACTAGGAATTGTGTATGTGCTCGTGATCATGAACTTGGGTAAAGAAAGGGCGGCAGCATTCTTTCACAATAATTTGGGCTCTTTATGTGATTTTTATAGAAACATCCGACCGCATGGTCGGTCGGTGGTATGCTTCGGAGGAAACGGTAGCCTAATATGTGAAAATAGGTGTTAAATATTTTCAAGTTGCTTTCAGGCAAATTTAATCAAGTATCTCAAATTTAATTTGAACTCAAGAATAAGTTATTTGAAAAGTATCACAGTTTTGCAAACTGGTTTTTCGATTTTTTCAAGGATTTTCGTTTATTTTGGGCTATCTGTGTGGATTTTTGGATTGAAAAAAATGGATTACTTCAATTCACTAAATGAAGAGCCCTACTTACAGTCGATTGCAAAAAACCTAATCAAAAATTTTTCACACTTTCCACGAATTTGTAAATTTCAACCGGAGAAATTATCGCAGTGCAGGTAGATGTAATTATTACTCCACAAAGTATTACAAGAATGAAACTTGCCTGCAAAAATATGCTGACATACATTTTGTCAACAAGAAGGTTCGTTTTAGTAATCGCATAACGAAAGGGATGAGTTTTACTCTCGACGAATTGATTAGGGAGTGCCACACTCATTGCAGATCGATTGATTGAAGCTGATTTTACTATTTCGACGTATCGAACTGCCTATCGAAGAGTATTCTTTGACGAATCTTTCACGTTAATGATTTATATTCCTATCATTATTAAGGGATTCATGGGTCAGAAGATAATGATTCTCACTAGAGGCTTTACTTTTTTATAGGATTTTAGAACATCAGCAGCGCTGAAACAAAACATTACTAGATGCCAATACTTAAAAACCAAATTGTTATAAGCGACAGAGGTGAAATGTAAAAAAGAGAGAAAGAAAGAACTTTGTGATGTGGGTGCCATGCGTCATTTCACTAAAATTAGTACTTGCATTAATAAGTGACGAAAAAGGAAGAAAAAAAAATTTACCTTTTAGATAACCTGAGCGCGTCATTATTCGTGGGAAATGCTTGCTGCTTAACATGCTGTGTTTACAAAATTTCGTGTGAATCTGCTTAGCTAAATGAATGAATTAAGATTGAATTTGATTCTTAATTCTAATACATGCTACTGATCTTTCTATCTATCGAATCTTAACATATCCTCCCCGCGTTGAACCCTGGTTCAATTTTCCTTTACGCTACTTATACTTGAACGTGGAATTGTGGTTGTTGTTGACGGCGAGGTCCCGGTCTTGGGTTAGTTTTACAGTGACTTACGATTTTATGTCTAAATTTCCACAGCAAACTGCTTATAATGATGAGGGCGAGAAAAAGTCCTATATATCCCACAGCGAAGCTGTGTATGGCATGCGTCCTTTCCTTACCTTGTGTGGCAGTTCGAACGATGAAAGGTCTTCTAATCTTTTTTGCAGACCACTAAGCGCATCAAGCTCTCCTTCATATCGAGCTGACGTGATAATTGCTCGCTCTAGAGATTTCGTCTTGAGAGGATATTTCAGATAATTCTCCTAGTCTAGTACGTAAGAGTATACGCTGGTGGTCGAACATGTCTACAAATTTTCTCTCCTGTTGGTGTGGATTCAAATCTTGCACAGGACACGACGATTTATCTGAGTACTACTGACGAGAATTGTGAAGCCACTGGGATTTAGCACAGGTATAATTTTATACCAAAAATTGTGGCTCACTTGCAAGATTTTCCAGGTTCAAATTTCCCAATTTCCTCTTCCCTAATTTCCTTCCACCTAAGCTGTATTGGTGAATATCATAGGGTTGTCCCTTAAGCTTAGGCAATATTTTAAAAAAAAATCTAAGTGGTTGGTGAATTTATTGCTCTTAATTCAAGTAAATTTTATTTCACCAAGGAACTGCAAATGTATTTAATGAAAAGACCCATTACCCGATTGCGTAAAAACAATTTACTAAGACAAAAGGTATCAAGTGGCATCAAATAAGGTTTCCAGGGACGTGACACTTGCGAAATACAAACTGAACAGAAGCCACCAGAGACTGGTAGAATACTAGAGTAGGCAACGATTGCAACAACACAACTTTAATAAAACGCTTCCAGGCCAGTTACTCCTTAGGGAACATACCCAATAAAGAATGCAATGTACACATGCGTACTCCAACTGCTGATCTGGTATTAGTATATTATGACAAGCGATCTAATAGACAAAAATGCAAAGTTAGGTGTGGACTTCGAAACGTATGCCGAGAATTTAGTAAGCATCTCACTACAGTAGCCGATAATTTGTATCTTGTATTAAATTTCAAGCCCACTAAGCCCAAAACGCGAGATTAGCCGCAGGGTTATTTAAAGTTTGTGCATAACTTGGATAAGATATGGGAAACAAAAGTTAAAGAGAAACTGCAGAGCCAGCTACAGAAATTACAGAGCAAGGCGGCTAAGCCCCTGAAACTCAATACTAGGCTTTACATAAACACCAGTTAAGTGGTAGTGGCAAAACTATGAAGACTACTCTCTTAAGAAAGTGGTTAAGGAGAGTTTTTCCAGCAGAACCCTTAGCTACTGAAAAATACAAAATCTTCAGGGTCAAAGAAGGGTTGAACAAATCCAGAACTAAACAGAAAATTGTTTAGATCACAGTGCTTCAGACATGCATGTTTACAACCGAGATCGTTTCAAAAAAAACTATGCTTTGTTCTCGCCATACCATATTATTTTTTTGAATCTCTCAATCAATTTTTAATTAAATTAATCACAAAAAGGCTAGCGACGTCCCACAGTGGCAAAAATGGCTCCATCATCATTCCTGACAAACATAGAACTTTAATCACTACCCAAAGACATTCTGAACTGATAGCAACAAAGCCCTATTTGCCACTTTTATAGGAATAGCCTGGCGGTTCGACAAGCTATTTACCCCCTTAATGATGTACAAAAGAGGGTAGCTTGGAACAAAAGAATATTGAAAGGAATCTCCCGAATTCTCTCAAATATCAAAGACATTCCCTTTCGATGCCATTTACTCACACATTCACACGGAAATAAAATTTTCTCCTAAGGTACTAAGGAAAAGACAGCAGAGGAAAAACAGTGTGCTAAACTTTTATCCTTGCTTCCATTCAAAAAGAAAAAATATGGTCTACTCTCTGGTTTCATTTTCACCTCCGAAGGGGAATTTCGGAAATAAAGGGGTGACATAGGGTTTTATCTTGTCACATGCACATGCTTGGGAATTACGTACGCGTTGAAAGTGGAAACAAATAACTTCGACTGTTCTGTTTGTTTTGTAAAATCCTGAAAACTTGTATGTTACCTCGAAAATATAGAAATGCAATGAAAATAAATAAACTATAACTTTTTCGAGAGTTTCGTACTTACAAGGTGTTCAAGTAATCATCGTTGGGTTTCAAATAAAAATACGACTGCGTCCTTGTAAGGTGTGTTTTAGAATGTTGTAATAATTTCGGATAAATGGGTGTTATGATATAACCGTTCTCTCCGTTCGGAAATAAGTGTCCGATTCAGCAGATTTTTTTGTTCGAAAATAAGTGTCAAAATCTGAAAACAAATTTATTTATGTCATAATTAACATTAATAGAATTATCTACGGGACAAAGCTGGGCTTAATACTTAACACTTAGACTTAAATACTTTTGAAATCCCCTACTTAGCACTTGGAATATAAGTACTTGCTTCTATTTATTTGCATTTACGACTTTGCATTTTACTTAAATACTAAGATTTTTTCTGAATCTATTAAGTACCTACATATAAAAAAATAACTTTTCGTAGAAAAGCAAACAGAATCTGTTTTGCAGCTAATTTTTCTTGAGTTTTAATCAGTTTGTTGTGTGATATTATTTAAAAGGTTAAATTGAATTGTAAACTTTATTGCATTGGCAACACTGAAGATGATTTTTTAGGTTAGTTTTCGTTCATTCGAAAGATTTACTTAAACTACATAAAATCCTCTTCAGTTAAGCATACAGAAATTTTTTTCCATTGGAATTCACTATTTTTTGGCCCTTTCGAAAAAAAATCAGCGGTTTTTCGAACATTTTCTTTAAAGATCTGCCAATTCCACAATTATTCGTTTCTTTTTAAATTGGTTACGCTTAACTGAAGTTACACCAATAATCTTTCAAAGAGCGTTTTGTTTTTATTTTTCAAACCACTTTTGTAGTGGTTACAAGTTACATGGAAAACCAGGAACAAGCGTTCTTCGTGAAACGCCATGCAGCGACATCTGTCACGCTGTTATAAACTAAAAATTTTAGAATAAAAAAATCCGTAAAAATAGCTCAAAGTATGCTCTGTTCAACCTACCTATTAGCAACATTCATGCTATGTTTGTATAAGTAAAAAAGAAACCTCGGGAATCCCCTTTTTTTCTCGTCACCATGTTGTTCCCCCTTAAACACAAAACTAATTTGCTAAAAATAAATAAGCTGTGCAACAGATTCCATTTATTTCCCTATGAAAGGTTAAAAGTAATAGTAGGCTTTCTCAGAAACGTTTGGATTTGGAAGTGGAACAAATTAGTTCTGTTTTTAACCCCGACGCAAAAAGAGGGATGTTATAAGTTTGACGTGTTTGTCTGTGTGTGTGTCTGTCTGTCTGCTGTGGCATCATAGCTCCCGAACGGATGAAGCGATTTCAATTTAGTTTTTTTTGTATTAAAGGTGACTTATGTGCGAGTGTTCTTAGACATGTTTGATGAAAATCGGTTGAGCCGTTTAACAGTTGTGGGGGGTGAAAGTGGGGAAGAATAACCGAATGTCTGCAAATATGCTCGAGTGGGGTCTCAAATGAAAGCGCACTGAAAGAGAATATTGATGACTTAATCGAGAGTGTTCTTAGCTTCGTTTGATGACAAAATTGGTATTTTTTACTTTTTAAAGGGAACTTAGGTTTTTGTGTCTGGGGTTTTTTAAATTTTTAATTTAATTTCATCCTCTTGTTATACCAGAACTTTTAGCATCTGTGTTTTTTTTTATAGTGAGTTAGTAAGGTTGCTTATATTTTTTGTCAGTGAATAGTTTTTTATAGTGCAGAAGAGACCAGTAGTACAAAGATTGTAAACAAGTCTAAAAAAGTGCTCAGACTTTGTAGTAATCTTAGTAGTTAATTACAAGTACCTTTTATACATGCGGTACTTGTACTTAGGCTAAAGTACTCAGGTCTTCGGTACTTATCTTAAGTACTTTTCTTTGGTACTTGCATAGCTCTGTTTAGGAGTAACTATTTATCAATACCGCTAATTAAATATAGTATATCATTCGCATTGCCTAATTTTATAGTTTCTTCAACCAGATCATTGTCACATAACAGGCTCAGTGGCAGTTAATTTTGAAGAATCAAAGGTGATGTATTTTATAGCTACGTACTTTAAAGTTATTACCGCCGTTCACTTTCATATTTTCAACCAAGCACTGCTGATGAGTTAGGAATGCTCCATTCAACATTTGTAGATCTAAAGTGTTACAAACGTTGTCTACAGCAGTTATTCAGCAACATAATATTGTTAGGTGCAGCCTGATATAGAGAATGAATAGAATTGAAGAATGCAAGATCAAATATGTCTGTATCGGGACTATTTACAGGTTAACAAATCATTTTAAAGTCAAAATCAGGATCTAATAGGGATCTTGTCAACAGAAGTGATGATCTTGGTTTCGAGTGTTCCGGTGGGTCGATTTTTTCTACGGCGTCTAGCAGGTTCACCCAAATACCTAATTTTCCATCAAACCAGAGGTTACAAGAATAATCCCATCGTGCACCTGCAGCTAGAGACAGCACTTTCATACTGAATTTCTTGCTCTTGCAAGTACCGTGGGATTCTCCTTCGTCTTTAGGCAGATAGAACTTGGTTGAACTTTTTGTTAGGTAGAACCATTTTTATACCCTAGAAGTAGGGTATTATAAATGTAAGGGAACGTTTGTAACGCATAAAAATATTCATGATACACAGAAATTAACTATATGGCCATTAATGGGAAAAGAAAAGAAGTCGTTTAATAGATGTCCGTTTGTCTGTCCGTCTGTCCGTGCCATAAGTTAGAGAGTTGAAATTTGGTACATAGATTGAAAGATCAAGTTCGTAAAGGGTCCAATTTGGAGAACTCCTTTATAGTGTTGCCATATGAAAACTACAGGTAGATTAAACAAAAAATCAATCTTTTTCTTCTAAATCGAGAACGCTTCGAGGCAGATGGATAAAATTCGGCACACATATACTTTAGTAAAACCTAAATATCTTAGCAGAAAATGAACCAAATCGGGCAACTATTTCAGAGGGTTGCCACATGAAAGTTTTATTTTTTGAAGCCGTAAATGTAAATTTTTTCAAAAGTTTTTGCAATCGGCATAAAAATATGCATATATACGTCAATGTAATGTTTGCAAAATGACGGATATATAGGTTTTTGAGGCTGATGATTACGAATTTAACATTAATGCTTAAGAATTCAACATAGCGGATCAAATATGGCGGTGCCTCGACAGGTTGTGGATAGTAGGACTGCCTATAGATTTGAAGGTCAGCTGCGAATATGATAACAATAAGTAGCCGCGGATAATTAACTACAAACGCATTATTTTCTTTTCTTTCCTACGTCTAGGGTGTATAACATAATTGGTCTAAACCAATTATAGCTTCTTTCCTTGTTTATTAACATGAATAATGTTGGCTACGTTTTTAAAAACCGGACTATTAAGCGCAACGCTTTGCGAATCAAATACAATACACGACAAACAATACTTAAGTATTAGAATTTTTTCGTAATCGGTGAGAAAAGATTTTATTGCGTTTGACAGTTCTCCTTTTAGAATGGAGAAACCAATATTATATAAAAATACTGCAAGCTAAAGAAGACAACGCCATAAAGAGTATGCCTATTTGCGATCCTATAATTTTAATTAGGTAACTTCCAAAGCGTTCTGGAACTACCGATTTTATAGTCTCCATTATTGGATATATAGTTTGTCTGTCTGCATCGATTTTCTTGGGTGTTACAAACGATTACTTAAATTTATGATACTCCAAATGTTTATGCCTCGAAGGGGTGAAGTTTAAAGAAAAATGTTTGAGACAATTTTTGAGAGAGCTCAAACTAATCGTTAAGTGCCCCGTTTTGTTTCCTACAACTTTTGCTTCAAGAACTTATTTCGAAAATGCATCATTACCAAGTATGCTTTCTAGAGCCGTTTTGATCCTTAAATGTTCCTTGGAGATGTGAAAAATGGGGCATTCTATTTAACAAAGTGAAACTGACCTTGAGGTGGCCTATAAATTTAACCCCTAGATCAAAGTCACCACTAAGTGCTAATTTTTGTGCCCTACAAGTTTTGCGTAAAATATTTATTCCCAAAACCACATCGTCCCCTTAACTTTTGTATAGGTACATACTCATAAGTAACAAGTTGTTATCATGGGCAAATAACTATTTTCTAATGACTAGTTGTGAAAAAAAGGAAATTATTGAAATGGTCAGATTTCACCTGTTAACGAGTACTACTACTTCTCCGCAATAATTGTTGTTGAGTAACAATTACACAATATTAATAGAACATCAGGGAGAAGCCTTTTCCAATTTGAACACATAGTGAGTGAACAAATAATCAAAAACTTCGGTTTACCATTTATTTCTCAAAAAGAGTAAAAAATACGTTCATACTCATTGGAATTGAACATCACAAATTTGAATCAAAATTAAAGAAAATCTTCAAAATTAGTTCAACGGCTGCAACGGCTGTTTTGGAAATCATTCGTTTTGCTTATAAGATCTATAAATGTTGTATTTTTTCATGGACAACACCAGTATCATAAAATTTAATCAAATCCCTTTCTTTCTTTCCATTGTTGATATCTAAAAGTAGGTTTAAGAATACAAAGTTTTCGACGGGATCTACCTCTATCTTTCATAAAGTAAAAAATAACAGTAATAATAGAGTAATAATCATATGTTCAGATTTGTTCTATTTTGATAATAATTTGCCGCTACATTTTCGTCAGGATCGCAATTTTCAATGTTAGTTAGTGCTTAAGTGAAGTTTAGCGGTGCGTGAACCGTGGTAAATTTTATAAAATTTAAGTTATTGTGACAGTAATATTAATATGTTCTTATAAAAATAAATATAAATAAACTCGGTATTTATTGAAGAAAAAGAAAGTAGAGGTAAGTAATAATACATTTTACTTAAAACAAGGAAAGTGCTAAATTATATATATACAATATGAAATATGTAAAGTATTTGTAAACCCTTTTAGCTTTTAATGAAGGATAAATTTGGAATTAAAAACTAACTTATAATATGAGCTCAAAAAAAAAAATCGCTGGAGTAAGCAAAAGGCATTTATAACGTTTAGTGGCAAACCAAAGGCACAGAACAGTCTTCCTTAATTTTAATAATATCTGTAGTGCTAGTAGAAGTAATATCAATGATGTAAGTCAAAATACTGAATTAGCGTTAAATATTGATCCAAGGGTTCAAGACAATTCAGAAGCTAAAGAAAACCCAAATGTTTATGCCAACAACAAAGAAAATGTTACTGAGGAACATGTTGTATATTTGGAGTTAAGAAATTGGTGCATTAAGCACAAAATAAAAAACAAAGCTTCTGATGATCTTCTCAATGTTTTACGAAATGTGCCACTATCAACAAAAACTCTTTTCTAAAGTAACAATTATAATAATATAATAATTAATTGAAAAGATATCGAAGAAGATGTATCCTGAAAATATAAACATATTTCCCATAAAAAGTAATGAAGACTTGGAATGAATTGAAGAAACATTTATTGATATACCTGAAGAACAATTAGTAATAGCTATTATTTTTCACATGTTTTCTTACAGATTTCATATATTGAAACGATCGTTGGAAGGCAAAATGTATCGAAATGTATCCATTTACCATTCTCTAAAGAATTTATATTAAAGGTGAATTGCACCTTTGAAAATCAAGAATAGCAGACTATTTAATGAATTTGTATTTGGTAGGATGAATTATATTTTCACAGTAGATACTTCTGATTTTTTTTTTAAATAGGTGCAGTAAAAACAGGAAAATTTGGCTACATGGATTTTGAAAAGGCGTTGCGAACCAGATTCCGTTTAGCTAAAAACCGATTTTATAAAACAACTTTTTAGTTAAGTAATGCACGATAATACTGTTTTTTCTTCACTGTGAAAATAATTTATATGTTACCATTATGAAATCATAATGAAACGTAAATCATTTACTTATATTATTAAATCAATAAATTTTCTTTTTTTCTTCAAATAAAATAAGACTTTTTGTTTCTGTTACTGTTTGTTTACTTGATAGATACATTTCTTAAAATTCTTTCAGACAATTTTTTTGCTTTTTCATTCAGTACATCGATGCATTTATTAAAGTTTTTTGGCGCTGCAGTGGTCGGAATATTTTTCTGTCCACTACCGTATCCAAAACCCTTAAATGCGTAAATATGTTCAGAGTGCTTCTAAATCCATTCTTAGCGATTGCTTTCGAAGCGCATCATATGGAACAAAAAAAGAGGTGCTTGCTTCTGCGGACATGCAATGCAAAAAAGTCAATGAAAGCGGATAGGAATGAGGGGCACTTCGTGATTCTCTATAAGTGCTTTTCTTTAGTTGCTGAAGCGCTCTTTTTCCTGCTGGGTTTTGTTTTACTGTTCTTGAAAATCGAAAATATCGCTATGCTTTAATTTAGTAACTTCATAGGGCTCTTTCTTGGCTTCCTTTTTGCATCTTGTACTTCTAAAAACCACTTTCCAATCATTCATACGAAAAAGGGATTTACGCTTATACATTCAATCGTTGAATACGTAGAATCACAGTCCATGCATGAAAGAAGGGACTCCAATAATTTAAATTCTATAAGTACCTGAAAACATGGATAAAGGGGTTATTTTGTTGGGGATATATACTTTAAAATGACTTTAATTATAACAAAAAAAGTAAACCGTGTTTTCTTCCCTTCTTCATAAATTGTAAGTTATGGACGCACAATTTTTTTCTATCATACAACTGTTCTATATCTGTGATGCGGAAAGCGAAAAGGGACCAGTTTTATTTTATTTTATTTTATACATGGAGCAAGACACACAAGATACAAATTTTTTGAGAGTATCGAAAATAAATGGAAAACAAGTTATTTAATGTTGGTAAATGCAAAAGAAGATATAAAAATAATATCCAATTCAGCCACAAGAGTTAATAATAGCAAGGAAAAACAATTCAAAAAGAAAATCAATTCATAAAGAAAATTAAATCAAAACTATTACAAGAACTAGAAACGAAAACGAAGCCGCAGCAGATCATGCATAATACATAAAGAAAACAAAAGAGTGCTACGTACAAGTATATAGAAGTCTTCTGAAAGCGACAGGCCCAACTTGTTGTTTGAATACGGCTTGGTAGAGCATTCCAAAGGCGGACTGTCTGAACAATGTAAGATCCTTCAAGAATAGACGAGCGAAATCTAGGAAGTTGTCGGCAGAGTAAAATTTTCAGTACGACCGAATGAAGAGGATAGGGTCGAAAATATCTATTTTGAGTTTTTAAACGATTATTATAATAGGACTCTTCCTTTACAAACCAAAGTCTACTTACTTAGTACTACTTTTTTCTTAAATATGAAAAATAAAGTCAGTGTGATTGAACAAAAACTTTAAACGCGTTTCTCTCAAAATACTGTAATACCCTTGATACACGTAAGACTGCGAATGAGCATAACTTGGCCCTGTACCATTTTGAAATAAATTAAATTTATGAAAACTTCATTGGATGCATTCGACATCCTGGGATTTCTTCTGCTTTTAGAGAAAGTGGCAACACGTAAAATTGACATCCCGATTAGCTGTGAAATGCCAAAATCAGTACGAAAGTATAATAAAAAATTAAATTAAAAATTTAAAAAACCCCCGACACAAAAACCTAAGTTCCCTTTAAAAAGTAAAAAATAATAAAAAAAACTCAATCATAAAGTACCTAAGTATGTATTAATAATTCTAAAAAAAATACGTCGCGTTGGGGGACCGCTCCAAATTATTTATCATCTACGATTTTTTTTCATAAGTATCACATGCCTACCT
>QYTT01088761.1:21918-32923 GCA_006980735.1 Dasypogon diadema | reverse complement strand
ATTACCGCGGAAGTAATGCAGTTTTTTTTTTTTTACTGAAATTTCAAATCGAAAGAAAATTAAACTTTTCTTGTGTTTCAATCAGTTACATCCCTTCTTTCAATTTCTACAATATTTTACCAGCTATTGGTCAATTTAATACATCTTTTATAATACTCACTGTTTTTTTAGTTAAAAAATGCTATAAGTACCCCTAGATATCTCAGCATTTGCCATTTCCCTCCCCAATAAATTTGAGTATTCATCATTTGCTAAACTTCACTATTGATGAAATGCATCATTTGCATTTCATCAATTTGCTAAACTTCACTATTCTGCTAGATCTTGTCTCAAGGACGTAGGGGTGAAGGCGGCTCAATGCACAAGGAAGGAATCAATAATCAGGAATCAGATCAGAAAATTCGTTGGAACAATGTCTATTAACACTTTGACTGCCATTTGATCCATAAACGTGTGATACCTAAAACCTCTCTCACACTCAATGCATTTTACATGCAATTCTCTCACGAAAGCTTTTATGCTAATTATGGCAGCCAATGCGTTTAAGTAGCGATAAAAGAGCCCCAGACAAGCAACATTTCCTCGATGCTCCAGAGAATCAATTTTAGAGGTAATCGCCTCGTCGCCAATGAGCTTAAAAGCTTCATTGGACTTTGTCCAACGTAGGCAATGCAGTATCTCCTGTCCCTGCAGAACTTGTCCGCTGAATAGTACTAGATGGGCGGTTTCAAACGCTATTATATACGGAGTGTTCCAAAAAAGTGTTCAGATGGAAATGGTAAAAAGTAGACTCAATGCCACTGTCCAAAAACCCATATTGTGAGGGTTGGAACAGCTTAGTTTTTTTTTTCTTTTTTATAGATCCTTGAGTTATTTTTTGTTTGGTAAGTTTTCCGAATTCAAAATGTATAAATAGCTCTAAACTATTTAATTGACTTGATTTCAAGAAAAGGTTTTGTAAAGCTAATTGATGCCTTTTTTTATTCTTTTATTAGTTTTTTATAAGAACAGTTGAAATCCAAATGTAGGAATAATAGACAACCTTGAGTAAAATAGGGTAAGAATAGAGATCTTACGAAAAGCATACGATAATAACCAAAAAAACATGACTGAACAGTAATATTCTTAGCTTTGTATCTTTTACCTGACTACTGAGTTTTCCTTAACGATCGCAGGAGCCGTGTTGGTGGAGGTAGTTCGATTGTAACCAGTGGCATAAAGACTAAATATATTTCTTCATCGGCTGAATAAGCAGCTGAGTTTCTTTGCGTAGAAAGCCAAAAAGGATACGAATATGGCAGGGTATGCATTGGATCCTAGAGAAAAATTCGCTACAATTTTCATATTGATGTTAAAATATGATTTCGCACGGCCTGCCTCTCTAAGTTTTTTTCAGTTTTTAAAACTTTGTCCTAGTTTTTGTACAACTGACTTACATAGTAGTATTGAAATTCATTCGTCAAAGCTTTGCCGATGATCGTTTCACAATAACCTCACTGAATTTGTTGCAGGAGAAGCTAGAAAAAACAGTACCGGTCCTGGGTTGAACCTTATGGTACAGCTCTTCGTGTAAATGATTATTTCAAAGAAGAAGTAAAATCAAATTTGTAGAAGTCGACTCCGAACTTCTTTCGATGTTCAAACCCTATTACATAAAGTTGAATGCATTCATGAAGAAATTGCTCCAATTATAACCTAAAATTTCAGTCACGACACACTCCTATCTCTCACACAGAGAAAAAATTTGTCAATTGGCTTGAATTAAATAATCGTGACAAAATTGCGCGAACATTGCATGCAATAGCATTACATTTCTGCACTTTTTTAGGCCGTAATTTTGAAATCAGTGCAGCCCGACTTATGTCTCAGTTTTTGCATGCAGCGGCATCGAATCTCTGAGGAACAATCACAAATTACCTCGAGCAGTACATAGCCCCAGATGACAATCATTTTCCTATTTAACGAATAAAATCTGTTGACCTTTGATGTATTGAAAGTGCCGGCACGCCATCGTCTTCTAAATATTAAGTTGCAGCTTTCCATCCGTGAGTTCGAGATGAAGGCACGTTTACTTCCCATTCCCACCAGCTCCGGATGACTCTGATCCCAACAATTTTTGTAGTCTTGTGCACTCGGTGGACGGACGCAATCAACTGGTAATCATTTAATCTTTCCATCATCCTACGCTTTTTTTTGTTGGATCGGATCGGGATTCCTCTTCCCATAGTCATAGACAGTATGGAGCATTGTTCCATAATTCGAACTGTTGCGGATGAGGGGCTGTTTCACATAGCACAGTTTACATGGACATCTTGAAACAATCAACTCTTGGCACAAATTGCATGAAGGAAATTGGCACTCACTAAAGACACTTGGAAAGAACGGATAATTGGTGAGCAGGTCTGGTTTGGATTCTGGTGCTGATACGTGGGTTCCTAGGAGGCCAGATCAGGTTACCTTATTAAGCTGGTGTCGTTCAGGTAGAAAAGTAATTTTCATTTTTCTCGACTGCCATCAGAAGCTGATCACATTTCAGTTTTATGAAAAACAGGTGAAATTGATTTACAATGATGACGTGACCCACTCATGGAGCTGCATATTATATTATTTCTCTATCTTAACACTGAGCTTTCTTTTTGTAGGTGCGATGTGCTGGAAAATTGAAACATCACAGTTCAGTGGATGCAGTTTTGATGCGATTGCATTCTTGTTAGTGAAAGATTATTTCACTTTCTCTGTTGAAAAAGTGAACAAATTGCTCCATAGAGAGTAAGAACAATGAAGTTACTGTTGTAAAATTGGCCTATCATTCAACTGGTAAAAATGGCAGCTTGGGGGCAACAAAATTAATGTTGGAAACTAGACATGCCCACTGAATTCAAAGTGGAAAATAATAAATTTTTGCAGTGGTTTGGAGTGTTGGAGTGTGTCTAGTTTGGAATTTCCATACTATTTTCAGTGCAGTAATATTTTATATAGGCTTTTAGGAATTCCGTGGGAAGTTTTTGTTGTCATCATCAAATTGTACCGCAGAAATTAGAAGGGATGGGCTCCAGCAGAAAAAAACAAATATAGTGGAAAATAACGATCGATTGTCTTATTATGAAATCTCTTGCAGGTTGGAGGTAATCAGTCAATATCTACTTTGATAAACACTTGTATAAATTCCCATGTTAACATAGTTGTTCCTTTTACATTACATGTATACTTAGCCCAGAGCACTCCAAAATTGAAACGCATTAAAGAAAAATTGTGCTCACCTATTTTTACACACAAATTCATGGCGAGTAGAAATAAATGCTACATGTTTTGCGATATTTACCCTTGCGGTTAGATAGCAGCGTTGCTATTAGCCCTGGTTATCTAAAAGCTCTCTACTTTGTTTACAAAATATAATTAGCAACTCTGGAACAACCAACGCAAAACCTGTATACCCCGGCGGTAGCTTTCACACTGCGTTGGATATCGGTGATTTTTTCTATTGTAATTAAAATGGGAAAGTTTATGCCCGACTTATTAAAAAATAAATATTAGATGTTCTGAGAAACTAAGAGACCTGGTGGAATTTATGAATTTAGAATCTGGTGATTAATTCTGAACTCAAAACACACTTCGTTTTGGGATCAGCTCAAACAATAATCGGCAGGATCCGGTCCGGTCCGGTCTTATTTCGTCATAAACGATTGATCGAATTTTGTTGCGAATTGCTCTATGCATTTATGAACAACTAACGTCCACATTTATTTTAGTTCACTCCTTGGTTTAATTGATGGTTGTGTCGATAAAATTAATAATGACATTGAGCGCATCTCTATAGATAATCAGATTCCCACAGGCTTTTCTTAGGTTGAAACTGAAACACATACCACCTTGTCACCCTGCACTTTTCGAATAGAAGAAATACAACATCACATTACAAAAACGTTTGAATACGGAAAAGGCTATAGCACTTGAAGTAGTTTGGAGTTCACTATAAGTTGTAATGTTAGAAAAATGGGCAATATGGTAGAATTCCATTCACATCATAATACTATTGTATGTATAGACATTTTATTTGTCATCAAAGCAGTTGTGCCTGTTAACCTTTACAATAGCGTGGTTTGGCAGGCTAGGTGGGGGCTACTGACTGTACACGGCTTCCAATTGAATCTGTGGCTGCTTTTTCTAGCTTGCAGAAGTAATAAATGCCAAACGCTTCAAAACTGTACATAAATGTGGTCTCAATCAAAAGCGAATTTTTTGTACCTATAAGATAATGCATGACGTCATGCATTACGAAAATTAAAAATTCCTTTGCAGGTATCCGGATTTAATGAATTCCAAAACAGTATTGTTTTTGCACGAAATATTTGACTCTAAAGAACACATGTTTGCACAACTAGGAAATTTCTTTACAGAGTTTATCACTTTTTTTCAAAATGTAAAAATTTATGTGAAGATAACTGAATACCTGGGGTATGCATTTGCATATACCCTAAGCAAATTCTCACCCTATTGACGAAGGGGTCGCGTCAATAATACCAACCATTCTACAATATTATATAAAATTCCAATGTAACGTAAATTTTCATCAAAATATTTACTTACCACGATGAAAAAAAAAATATGTTGCATTACTTCAATATTCCACTACTCAGTGAGCGTAAAAATTGTTATAAAATATGATGTTTCGCTTAACATCTCCGCCAGGAAGCCACTTCAATTTTCAAAATGCTCATGCACACGTGTATACACTCCTGGATGCATGTGCATAAATTGAAAAGTTTATGAAATTTACACAGGATGCAAATAGCATTCGGTGAGGTAATTGATTACGCACTGGAGCGTTTTATAGTTGAATCCTTCAAATCATCATCAAGCTTTAAGGGTTACTACGCCACGCCAGGAAAATTGCTATTTTCATGGAATGGGATTTTCACCTGGTTATTTATTGATCTGAATCCACACCGTCACGAAACGTTTCAAATTTCATGAAATCTGCCACCAGAAATATAGCGTAACAATTCAAAATGTGCTTAGAATTTTGGATAGACGATGAATTAATATTTGCTCAACGTGGATGAGATTTCGGGAAGCTTTTTCGTGATAAGGGATGACTTTTCTGTTCCGAATTACTTCAGATACTGAATTTGTTGGTGTTCAAATTGACCGCTTATCAGCTATTTCTGAAATCAGCTCGATATTCTCAGTGATGATGGACTCATTTGTTTGTTTCTAAATTGGGTTGATTTCCATGAACTAGATAATATTATAATTAAGTAGGAAACATCTGGTGTTGTAATCACATGTGATACTATTGTCAGGAATATTACGACGGAAATTGCTGTACTAATGATTGTGACATGCATACTGTCATCGATGACTTTTGAACTTAGGAATAGTCCACTTTTCTGTTGATAGTTTTTAATAGCAGCGGAAAAATTGATGGGTCATGTTTTGCAATTCTACATTTAGTGAAACAAGCTACTGGAAGTTGATGTTGATGATATAGTAATGTGTACACGGCCCAAAATTTTTAAATAATTACAATATATACCTTCACTTTAGAGCCTACCTTTCCTGCTACTTTATAAGGTAACCTGTACCCGACTAAACAACGTAACCAACTAAAACCAATGGTATAAAATGAGAGTTACACGGAGCGTATACCATATTTGTTCATAAAATCAACAATCAGTCTAAGATTACGAGGATTAAAATTGTTTGACAGGTCATCAAATGGGGCCGTCTCCTTAAGTGCAGTGGGTAGCACCATAAGGATATGGAATCCTTCAGTCTCGCAATTGTAAATATGAGCCTATTTAAAAATTGAACGTCCCTACTAGATGCGAAGCAACTAACAAACCAAGGTAACTTTTGAGAGTAATGGCAGAATTTGTAGGCTGTTTTTCAGTGGCATCAGTGGCTTCTCCTTGATGAAGGAAGAAATAATGAATTATGCCCTCAGGAGACTACCATAACCATATAGTGCTTGGTTTTTAATGATTCAATCTTCGATTCATTTTCTATTATCGAACAAGATCTACTTTTCATCACAGGTAATGAGTTCCTAGAAGAAAAAAAAACAGAGAATCATTTCTGCTTCTTAAAGCCAATAAAAGACAGATTTTCAAATGACTTAGTCTTTGATTTTCGTTCTACTCATAGGGAATCCAGTTCCTGAGCTTTTCAATATTCCTGTTCATGGCAAGATGCTAATAGTCTAACTTTATTGAAAGATATTTTTTTGTCGTTGAAGTTTTAGCTTCAACAGCAGCTTCTACCCAAAGCGATTTAATGTTTTGTATCGTTGCGGATGTTTTCATTTGAATTTATACAAGAAAAGAGCCCGAATTTGCCGAGTAGCGTACATATTGAATAAAGTTCTTAAAAAAATATATATAGAATTAAAAATTCATTAAAAACACAATTCAGAAAACAATCTTCAATGAAAAAATGCCAACCGAACAAGCCAAGACACGACCTAAGAGTATGAATCAGATACGATTTTAGATACCCTAAAAAACGATTGATATGTGATCGTGAAGGTGGACTAGCCTATAGAGAACTTCTATAGATCTCTTGTTATTGCACTGATCTCCAATGAACAGCATACTTCCAATACATTTGAATATTTCGGTTGGTCACTTTTAATGATTACTAGAGAAAAATAAAATAGTCTGCAAGAGGAGTGGAAGTTGTAAAAAAATCTTACCTCCTATGATTTTTTAGTTCTAAATTTCAGAAAGTCAGAGGAAATCGATTGGATTTTAAAGCAAAGAAAAAATCAAGGTGAGCCTTTGCGTCCATTGTTTTTTCATTAAGAGACAAGGTTGATTTTTTCACTATCTCTTTTGGGCTTTGGCTTTGCAGAAGCCTAGAAATTGCTTTGCAGTGTCTAAATATTTCCAGAGCCCAGGTAATGGACCAGTTCAATGTAGGTAATCAGTAATTTTCTTAATTAATTATTATCTGAATGAAATTTAAAAATTGATTAAATTTTCAGCTGGAAATAATTTTTCCTTATCTGTGGAAATTACTCAATTCCGTTTTTCGGGTTTCCATCATGCACCCATATGCGTATATGCTTTTCCCCCCACCACTTCTCGTTAACGAAAATTCAATTTGCATAAACATGAATTTATGGAATTTTTGCCTGGTTGCAGTAGAGTCCTCCTAGGAGGTCTGGGGTATTGTGAATGCAACAGCGAGCAAATTCAGCTGTTTACTAGGTCAAAATTCATGAGGAATACTGTTTGTAAATATTTTGCAATTTCCGCCGAAAATTGCGTTCATTTAGTCCCAGTAATTTATTTTTATTTTGGGTAATGATACACCCAATCGAACGTAATTAAATTTAATTCGATTTAATGACTGTTTCGGTGGCATAAGAGTCTCTCCCATAGGGGGAACACCTCCGCTTGCAACACGGAAGCCTTTCACCCATCAAAAAAACAAAAAAATTTAAATAAACAGGGAAAGGCAGTGTGCGGGAGACAGTTATACCCACAAAGGTATTGTTCAATAACACTTCCGGCGCGTCCATTTAAGTCACCGAACTGTAATTGGTGTAGCTAATGTAAATTAGGCAAAAGGCAAAAACAAAGAAACATTTCTTACCCGCATAAGAGGCTCATTGACGGCTCCGCTCGTGTACTCCCTTTACTAGAGGATTGTGACCCAGATTTCAGTCCCATTAAATGGTTCTCATTTAGAACTCGACAAAAAACTAATCCAGCATTGTATTCTGTCCCCAATAACGCAGATTATGAGTGGATCGCGAAACCGGTTTCGGACCCAGCCGCGGCCGGCTTCTTCTTCTTCTGCGATGATCGTTCTGATCGTGCGGAAAACTTAAATCATAATCGAGAATAGCACAGAACCAACACAGCAGCTCACTCATCCGAAATGCAAACAAACGACTCCGGTGGGAACAGCAGCATCTCACGTACACGGGACCTTTGCGATTGTTCTGCCGAATACAGAGGGAGACTGTACACTGATCACCACAATTTTAGGAATTATGCAATCGGGCAGCACCGCACCACCCTGACGGAAAACGGGCGCAACTATCCCTTGCCACCACTCACTTGAACTGCATAAATCTTTTCACTTTTGCTTATCACCCCCGATATCAACTTGACATCCAAACAGCTGACAGTTGACAGATGGGCCCGAGTTCGACTACCACCAGAAGGGTCAGGCTCTTGAGCGTTTCAGCGAGAGAATCGATTTGTGGAGGGCTCACGGGTTCACGATTTGATAAGCAGCAGAGATAACACGGAGCACCACCCCGACGAGGGTGCCCCCAAATGACGGGTAACTGATTTCGGCAATTTAGGACGATTTTCCGGATAAAGCCAATCCGACGCATCAAAGCACTTGGGAAATATCGAACGCCCGCCCAGACACCAGCCTTAAGTTCTTCTGGTTCTGATGTATTTGTGTCTCTGTGTGAACGGTAAGAGCTATATGTCTCCGCTACTCAACGTACTTCCCGAACGTCTGAACTGCAACTAAAACTGAACTGGCTGTAGAAAACGTCCGTTCTCAGAGCCGGCAGCTTTGGGCAAAGAATAAATAAAACTAACAAAGAAGCGACACAAATAGTTGGGAAATATTACAGCTACAAAATTGACCTGCCCCTTGCTTTAAATGTGTTCAGCCGGCTGAATGATTACTTTTATTGTACATGAGACCTGCTCCTTGATGCTGATGTGTTGGTGCGCCTCAGAAGCAAATGGACAAAACCACTCCAACTGGATATCCTACTGTAGAGGTATTGGTAGCATTATCCATCCTTGTTACTCTAGTAGTCAGCATTACAGTGTCGCATCTTTGTGATAGTTATTTCATCTTTGGCTTTGGGCTCTGCTGAAATCGATGGAAGCTGGAAGTGGAGAAGCATTTCGTGTATAGTACACGGCTGAATCGATGAAAGCGATTTGAGCATTCTTCTGCCAATGCCATGCGGAAAAGGGGAGAAGCCGCTTCCCTCGACTGACGGCAGTCTCGAAGTGAGTTGGGAAGTGCTTGGATGGAAATATATGAGGTGATATTCGTTTGGGTGAGTACCTACAATTTTCCCTTCGATTCTGTTATTGAGTTGTAATGGATCTTATGGGCTCGCGGTATATTGCAATGGTTTATTGGGCATTAACCGTTAGTTAACGATTGTTTTCCTTTGTTTAGTAGGCGCGCACAGACATAAAGGTTATGGAGGGAAATTTTCTAAGTAAATTAGAGTTTGTAGCGTGATTACTTTGTAACTTTTGTTTCTTTCAGGCAGTCGTCCACCAGTTTATAGTCTATGGGGCCTGTAAAAGCGGTTTAAAGATGTTTTTCTTTTGTTCGCCCTTCGGTGTTAAGTTTCTTGGGATAATTGTTGGCTGGGTCAGAGGTGCCTTCTTTCTTCCTAGTGTTTCGTCAGGTAAGTAAAAAACTGAGATGACAATAAAAATTCCTTGAATATGGTTATAAAGTAGTATGCAAAAAAATAGTAACACCAATGTTTTTTCGAGAATAGGTAAACTAGAATTAAGCCTAGTCGAACAAGATAGGAACAGTTTAATCAGCAAATCAGCTGTGTTTTAAACTCAAACCATAATAAACAAATCAAAATTCGTCAATTCAATCTTTATCACTGTAGGCATTCATTGACTATGATGCTTCTCTGCTCTGTGGAGGAAAAGTAAGATATAACTCTGCGTCTCCCCTAGAATCCTACTTTCACAAGGAGCGAGCTGGGGACTGTCGGGAAGAGTAGGGACGCTTCACTACCTAGAAGGAAAGGAGAGGTTCAGGATTAGTACATGTGTTATGGTGGAATATACAATGCAGGCGATTTAACTGCCGTGCCTGTGCTAGAGTTTTCTACAGTTACCCCATTTGCTATAAAGACACTAACGTGGCTTTAGACTACTGCATCATGGTACTTCGATTGCTTGGCACTGCAGGATTTCATGGAGTTTGTTGGTCGATTGTGCCTGCTGATTAGCCCGTAATTCGGTTCAGACCGGTTAATGTTCCTAATGGGTCCGAAGATTTGTAGTGGAGTGTACTGTCTGCTTAGTCGACGATTCACATCTACTACATGAGAATAGGGCGAGGAAATCAAGAGTGACGTAACCTTATGGACCAGCGGAGTACACTCAGAAGGATATGATGATGGAGTCAAGGGTCCTTAATGCCATCTGGTTGGGCCCCGTTTAGGGGTCGTATTCTAATATTCGGCTGCCAAGGCGAGGATGGAGGCGCCCCGATATGCATGGTTGTTCGCGGTCAGAGCCGCTTGCTTCGCTTCTCGCCCCCGTTTAGTTTTCTCTGCGTTGCATAATGAACCAGTAGTCATTCTTCGAGCGAGATTTGTCCATGCTATGTAAAGTTCAGTACAATTTTCCTAACAACTTTTCTCATTCGCTGAGAGGATCTATTCTTGAGTGTCAATTTTTAAATGGTCTCACAAGCACAAGACAACAGTTACCTGAGCTGGATACGTTACTGGATTCCCCCTTACAATTTGCTTACTAATCAGCTCCTCCACCTTTTCAACTAAGAGCGTAAGTGAATCCATTAATTCCCCAAAATTTAACACGATTACTTCTTGAATCAGAAAATTTTTACTACAATTTCCCCTGCCTACTAGCTCATAATATTTATGGCTCCCAATTGGAAAATTCATTTCAGTCTGGGAAATCCAATTAGGCGCAGCCAGGATGTGACTGCTCGCAAATATTATAAACCACGAAATTGGCCACGCAAAATAAACGCGTACGTTTGACGGGGTAGTTATTGGCAATTTAAAGTTAACCCGCGAAACACCTCGAAAGCCATTTGGTAGACTGAGCCGTCTGCATCCGCAACTTAATTAAAAAGCAAAAATTTCGGAAAGTCCTGTTTACATCGGTTCACCACGTCGATGGGACACCGACAACTTGCATAACACTGTAAGCATCTCATCCAGAATTACTCCAGCAATTACTGCGGTATATATTTTTTTTCTGCGGAAAATTTATTCGGCCTGAAG